>VYZX01027251.1:4843-20409 GCA_013401335.1 Brachypteracias leptosomus
GGCCTTTTAATAAGTAAAGGGAGCCTATGAGAAAGATGGAAACAGTCTTTTTAGCAAGGCCTGTTGCAACAGGACAAGAGGTGATGGTTTTAAACTAAAGGAAAGTAGATCCAGACTAGATATAAGGAAGACATTTTTTACAGTGAGGGTGGTGAGACACCAGTACAGATTGCCCAAAGAGGTGGTAGATGACCCATTCCAGGTAAGGTCGGACAGGGCTCTGAACAACCTGATCTAGTTCAAGATGTCCCAGCTCACTGCGGGGGGGCTGGACTAGGCCCCTTCCAACTCAAACCATTCTATAATTCTAGAATTGTATGATCCTATGATCAGCGGAACAAAGTACAGCCAAAAAGCCAGTCACCACCGGGGCACCCCAGGATGGATGCTGGAGCCATCCTGTGTTACCCCTCTATCAATGTCTTGGATAAGGAACAGAGGGCATCATCAGCAAGTGCAGACTATGAAGAATGGGGAGGAGTGGCTGATACATCAGAGAGCTATGCTGCTATTTAGAGGGAGCCCAACTGTATGCAGCCATGAGAAACCTGTCCTAGTTGACCCTGCTTTGAGGAGGGAGTTTAGACTAGATGACCTGCAGAGTTGTCTCCCAGTGCAGTGATGTAGTGGCTTGGATATGCTGCAAGAGTTTGCTATGTTTTTTAGCAAATTTTGACAGATATTTGCTTTTTACTAATGCTTAACTATTTTGTAGACATCTCTTGTATTTGTGTGTCTGTGCACTGAGGGTTTCACTAGCTGTCTCAAGTTCACAGTGATGGTCATGTGGCAGTTCAGGTTGAGTGTGAGAGGGGGTGTGTAGGAAAAAGTTACATAGTCATGGCAATGTTTTGTTTTCTAGTATATACCAGACTGTTGTCCTCTTGCTGGTATTGACAATGAGTAACTTACTGTATTTATTTTGTAAAATATTGCTCTTGTGAACGTCTGCACATTCTGCTTTACACACCTCAGCTCTACTACAAAATTTTCTTCTCTGGCATCCTAACAGCTAAAAAGCATAAGGGCTGCCAGAGTCTTAGTAGACTGAGGGATCACATGTCTTCATTGGCATAACAGATCATGGGTTCTTTGAGAAATGGACACGTTGTGTATTGTGTCTACTGCAATGAAGAACGTGTTTCCATTGCAGAAACAACTTTTTTTCTTTTTCCTGGAGACCTCATTTACTACATAAGTCGTAAAGCAGTGGTCTAAGACATCCACATTAAATGGCTTATTTGCTTCACAGGCTTATCTCTGACTTCCAGGATCCTTGCTACTTTATTTTGGGCTGATTGTAGTGTTAATTTGGGCTGATCCATTTCAGATGAATTCTTGGGCCATTCTTATAATGCATTGTGAAGTTATGTAATATGACTTGGAAAAAAAAAGCTAAAAAAAGGTTAAGTGAAGCATGAGTGGTTCACGTGGTTCACCATTGTCGGGTGATCAGTTAACTTAAAAAAAAAATCTAAATAGTACTACATATAAGCTCACTCTCTCTCCTTACTACAGAGGGGGGAAGCCACATATTAAGTGGGTGACTTTGGCTTCCTCACATATAGAAGAAGGTTCTCTTTCCTTTCTACCTCATTTGCCATCACAGAATCTGCATTACAGAGGGGATCAAGAGAGTCAGGCACTCTGTAGTGGCTGGTGAGGTGTGGGCTGTCTTCTCCTGCCTGGATTCTTCAGCGTCTAACAAGGATCAAGATTATATTGTATTTTCCTCTTTAATGAAGTACTAATAGGATATCTCTTTTCTGTCTGATATTTCTGAAACGTGTCAAAAATGGTATTTTTTGCCATCTTTTGTCTACTGTGAAGTGCTGTTGAAATTGGTTGAGTACAGAACTTTTTCAGGTGCAGAAAAAATGAGGTTGTCAGCAGACAAGGAAAATGTAATCATGTATGCTGGATCTTCAGATGTCATTAGAAATGCAGCTGGGTTTGAAAACACAAAAAGTTCATTATATTTGCTAGTCTCAGGATTTGGCAGTCTTTTAAGAGTTGCTTTGGACAATAATTTTATTATATGGAAATAGGGGAAGTATCTTTTATTCAATAAATGTAAGGGGTTTTTGTTGTTTTGGTTTTATTTTGGGTTGATTTGTTTGATTTTTTGTTAGTGAAGAAAAGGAATAGATGGTTGCTCTGAGTTTAGCCTTGGCAAATCATAAAGCTACTTTACTTACTAAAAACCCATCTGTCCTCAAAACACACGTGCACTGTCAATGGGCAACATCAACACATTCCCATGGTTTAAAGGCCAGGTTGAATATCTTGGCAATGAGATACTAGAACTGCATTTTGCAGAATGCTATGATGCCACTTTAGTTCACCCACTAAACTATTTTTTAACTGAATTTGCATTCTCTAGTAATAAATATGTTCATTAGGAAGCAGGAGATTTTTCGTGATACAGAAGTTATCAAAGGTAGTAAATTAAAGATCTTAAATGAAAAACTTAATACAAGAATATAAAAATTTATACTGGAAAGTGGAATTTTTCTAGAAGACATTCAGGTTTCAATTCTAAGGCATTCTCTTTCTATAGGTAATAGAAGTTTGCAGACATTTGGTGCAAAATACACATCTTGATTTATTGATGTTTAATACTAGCAGTATGTGAGATGTGTCCCAGATGTCATAGGAGTGTGAAAGATATTGTGCCTTAGCTTTTTTGCAGGGCACTTGTTTCGCGTTAAATATTTTCATCTGTGATGTAATACTTGCACTCCTTTTGCTTTCTTGCTGGATGGACCAGCCTTTGCAGAAGCCAAATCCAAAAAGTACAATTCTAAGAGTCAGCAGAATGCATCTGTGTCCATTTAGGTGTTGGCAAAACCAGATAGATTGAGCAATAGATCAGACAGCCTTCCTGAGCTACTGACCTACTGAGTGACCATGCAGAAGCTCTTTTCTCATGGATACAAGACCAATAATATGCAGGATGTTTTCTCCTTGCTGTCACAAAAGAATATTGTCAATCTGAATTTTTGAAATACAATAATTTAAACTGTGGAAGTTGCTGATTATTTACAGTTGGGCAAAATGAACTGGATGTAAAAAAGGTGTTGAACAAATTTAATGTCCTTTTATTCCTGCTTATAAGACCATGAGGAGGATAGGTCCTCCCTGTGCTATTATGAGGGACACTGCTGCACTACCATGAGCCTCCCACCATTGTTAGTATGCATTGGCAGACAGTGCCCTACTCTCCTAAATTCTCAAGCATAAAGTCAGTCAGTAAAATTCCAATGGCTGAGAAAATACAATGGAACTCAATAGGTCTGGCTTTCATTTCTGGCTTTGCTGTAGATTGTCTGTATGAACTTGGATGGAGTTTGGTTTCTTTTATATGGAGATGGAAGCCAGATATGGGCTGAATCTTGAGTGCAGGGCTGACTCTCAGTGCGTTCTGCAAGATAGAGAATGGCAGGACCACCCCATCCACAAATTCAGGACTGATGTGCTTTTGCACTGTTGAGGAGGCAACAGCTCACCACCACTCACAGGATTTGGCTGCTCACCTGCTTGCTGTAGAGGGGTCTGAAGTCACACTGGATAGTGTCAGAGCCCCATAAGTGGGTAGAGGTCTCTTTCTTGATAGCACTAGAGAAGGGCTAAAGGTAGCCTTAGCTGAGAACTGAATTAAAATAGTTGTCTTGTTACCAGATTAGTCATAAATGTGTCATAGGGGGGAAGTCTGGCAGAACTTTGTTGTACTTATTTGTGGAAGAAAGTGGAAAAGCGTGTTCAACAAAACGAACAGAAGCCAAGTCAAATCCCCAATGACCTATTCTTCTTTCTGCTAAGTGGTTACATGTGTTTTATTGCTGAGCATCCCACTAAAACTTGCAGGGAAATTATGATGGAGTGTGCTGGGAGTGCTGGCTTGGTGCAGCTCTTGCGGTCTATTCAACAAAAACACCTGGTACAGTTCTGATTTACACTTGTTTGAAGAGAGAAAATCTGATGCATCTATTGCTGCAGTGAGAAGCTGTCAAAAGATGGGACCTTCTCCGACATGATCACACATTAGTGTCACTCTGCTGTTGAAAGCCATCACTTCTGTGACTGTTATATTCCAGAAGCCTCATACTCTACATAAAAATATTAGTCATTCCTCAATAAATTGAGAATGAGAAAACTCTATTTTCTTCTTACATGGGATAATTTATATCACTAATGAATGATTTGCCTGTTTGGTGCAAGTGCCCTGTTTTCAGCTGGTGGAGTGAACTTAAACTGATTTAGATTTGCTGGATTGATTTAACTGAATGGAAAAAGACCTTACAATGAAATAGAAATATCCACCCATGAGCTAAATAACCAGTAAAAATTGTTGAAGCCTTCTCTACAAAAGAAATTAGTCCTAACAGATCTACTTAATAGAAGTATTAAGTACTATTCACTTTGTCATTCTAACCTGCCACAATTCAGGAGAACGAGAGTTATGATGTGAGTCTGCCCCTCTGGTTTTGCTACTGAAGAAGGTTGAAGACCAGTTCTGAAATAGGTGTAAGCATAAACAAGCATTAGTTGAACTGTCCTGTTTTATAGCTTCTTGGACACAATCTGGCCATCCACAAGAAATGCCAGGATACATTCCCACCTGGAATACTCCTTTACCAGCAGTCTGGCACAAGTTTGAACGCTAGTGACCATTTGCACTGTAACACTGAACTTAGTGAAGTATATATTTGGGCTAAAAGACTGCAGTTCATCAGCACATGGCTCTGTGATTAGACTGGCACAGTTTCTTTGAAATCACTGAGGTCAACACCAACATGAAGCTGGAGTAAGTGCCAAATGGACCTCTAATTATCTGTCATCAAGCAGCAATGTGCTTTTGTGGCAAAGTAGGTCAACAGAATCATGGACTGAAATAGGAAGAGTGTTGCAAGCAGATCGAGGGAGGTGATCCTTCCATTCAACTCAGCACTGGTGAGACTTATTGACAGTGCTAGGCCCAACTCTAGGTTCTCCAGTACCAGAGAGACATGGACATAATAAAAAGAGTCCAGCAAAGGGTCACAAAAAGGATGTAGAAGTTGGAACATCTGACATAAGTGTGACTTGTGTAGTGGAAGACAGCCTGAAGCATCCAGCTAGACATTGTAATCTCAAGGAGTTTGGCCAAGGCTTCTCTGTGGTTTGGGAACACAAGTTCACCTGAACCACAGAGCAATGTTTGTCACCTGGCAAAGGCATTGCAGAGAGCTTTTGAAGCCTTCCTGGGTGAAACAAAAGCCCTCCATGCTTTTCTCATGTTTTAGATCTGTGAGTGATCCCTAAACTTCTGAGAAGCTGTAGTATGAGGGGGTAGTGAGGCTTTACTAAAAGAGCTACTTTAAAACACTATGCTATCTATGCAGAAACAGTTCCATTGCAATATACTAGCTATGCTTAAAGGGAAAAAAATAAAGACACTGAAAGTTTTGTGGCAATTACAAAGAGTGCTGGGGATGGACTTGCAGGATGACAATGTTGTTAGAAAACATTTTGACTGCTGGAATCCATCAGGTTTGTACCCAGCCAGTGTTTCTTTGTGTTTGCAGGTCCTTGCTGTATTCCTGTTTGTCTCTTGATTGCTATTTTCCCATTTCAGGTGCATTTGCTCCCTCAAAACACTGAATGTTCTTTAGAACACAGCTATTATTTTAAATCACCTACTCACATACAATGAACAAATAGGCTTTAAAAGCAAGGATGACTTTTTTGTTCATGTGTGATGAGGTTTCTTACTTGCAAATTGACCTTGTCACTTGTTTGTCTGGGCTTTCAGCTCAGTGACCACAATTTCTGTCAATGATCAGGCAATAGAACGTATGACCATGACTTAATTAGGGGATGAAGAAACCCAGCACTTTCTTCCTGAATTCAAGAATGTAACTGCATTGTTCTAAACGCTTTTTGTATGTCTTGCTCCAGCACGCAGCATGGTGCTAATGGTGCTTAGGCTCTCAGGACACAGAAGGGGCATTGGCAAAGCATTCCCATCCTAAGGGTCCACAACTTGGTACCCAATATTATAATAGGAGAAGAGGTGTAGCCAAGAGAAGTCCATCAGGGTGTTTGCCTTTGGATTGTGCCCTCAGCAGCAGAGGAGCTAGGATGCCACTGGCCCTGCAGAAGTCCTGGTCTTGAGCCTCCCTGTAATCAGATTCAACCTTCTTTACACACATGACTTTAGATCATTAAGATCTAAGGATACTTTAGTTTGGAAGAGACACGATCTTTGCCCAGTCAGGTCTTGAAAAATTCTAAAGATTGAGACTACACATCTTCTTTGAGTGTTGGCTCCACTGCTGAGGTGTCCACACAGGAAAAAAAAAACTTTTATGTGGCTTTTACGTGGCTGGAAGTGCTCTTATTCAGCTTTTGCCCATTGTTTCTCATCCTTCCAAGACAAGTAGTGTCTGGCCCCAACTCACTGATCCCTTTCCCATAGGTACTGGGGTGCTGTCAGGCTGTGGTGTGTTGACTGGCCCCTGCAACTTGGTGTCAGCTGAAAACTTGTCAAGAGTCTGCTCCATCACCTTCTCTAGCTCACTAATAAAGATTTTTCTCAGCTTACCCTCCGTTAAGAAGTTACCATTAATTATGCTGAATCAGACTAGCTTAACGATCTTGACAAGTATTCTTTCACCCTGAGTTCCATCTCACAATTGCACTGTGAGTGAATAAATATTTTATCCTATTTGGTTTTTAATTTCAAACTTAATTTCCTTGAATGTTCTTTTGATCTTCTGCCCTGAGAGAAGCAGAACAGCATACTGCTGACTTAATTTCCCTCTTCATTTTTAACATGTTTTTGTTCTTTTTCTTCACATCTTAGTAACGTAATCTAAACTTGCCATTGTCTGGATCCTTCCTTTTATTCTTTCAGTGTCCTCTAGGAGATAGGAAAACACCTGATTCACCCCAGTGTCCTGTCATGGACAACTGATAGATGCTTTTTTTCTGTATTATCACTTATTCCTTATGCAGCCTATTAGGTTCTAACTTCATAAGTCACTGTTTCATGTGAAAGAGGAATTTTTATGGAACTGATCTTGCTGGGTGCCTTTCTTGAGCAAAGTTGGTGAATTTTAGACTCCAGGGAGTGCGCAAGAATGGTTATGCGAATATGCATGTGCACACATGGAAGCACCCACACAATAATTTTTTTTCCCTTCTGCAGCATAAAATTTTATATATGAAAGTTTTATCCAACTGGCATGCTATTTCTGCTTTTACTTTTTAGATTTATAGTTATGTAATGGTTATATTGCCCTTTCACATGGATTTAAAGACCCCATCTGACTCCAGTTTCCTTTGTTTACAGAGATGCTGAGGAAGGTGGCTGGAAGTGGCAGGTCTACGGCCCATGAAGAATACCAAGGACAGTGTGTCTGTTTGGGATTTCTGACCACTAAGATGAACGGAAGTTAATTAGTGTGGTCAGCTAGTTGTGTGGTGATAGCAGCTTGTCTGAAAGGTTGATCCAGGCAGTCACTGTGAAGTGACGAAGAATGCCTCAATGAAATGAGTAACAATAAGTCAGACTCTAAGCTGCCATAAATCAGCACAGCTCCTGTGAAGTTAAAGGATTTCTGAGCTGAGCTGAAGCAGATGAAGCTCTGGCCTGTTATTTATTTATTTATTTGTTTGTTTGGCACCACTGAGATGAAAGCTCTGTTCCTGGGATTTACTGGTAGACTGACAGAGATGAAAGAAGCGTAACAAATGAGGTCCAAGCTGTGTGTAGGAAGGGTAGTACAAATGTGATCCCATAGCAGCAATGCAATGATGTATGAAGCATGACTTAAAAATATAGCGTGGATACTAGACAGAGGGGAGGAAGGAGTAAGAAAGAGGAAGGAAGAGAGGAGAGAAGAATGGGAGGGAGAGAGTGAGGGAAGGAAGGAGATGGCTTTGGGTTCTCTTACACAAAAGCCTTTCTGTTTGATGCAGCATTGACAAACCAGTAGCTCTTATATGAGCAGTTGAAGTGCACCTATATGAGGAGGTTACCTCATGTGTTCAATAGCTGATGCTGCTGTCCTTACTGGTGACCTGTAGTCAGTCACCAGTAGTTAGGGAGCACAGCTTTTTATGTGTATAAAGTTTGTAGCTGGTCTGGCTTAGAGCAAGGATGTGAAGAGTAACAAGTAGAGGGAAATAATATCATGTGGATATTGTAAAATCTGGAAAAAAAGGAGCAAAAAATTTATGAAGTGATATTGAAATACGGAAAATACAAAGTAATCTGAAATGGACCACACACACATTCTCTGTGGGCGAGGACAATGTGGGAGGCATGGAGTTGTAGGAGTGAGCAATGTACCATTGTCAGTGCTGAATTAGCAATGACTGTTCTATATTTCCTGCACTGCCTGAGCAAAAGCACTGTGTCTTGGAAAGAGAAGAAAGTAGGCACTGTATCTATCTACTCCATTTCAGCTGCTGCATTCAGGGCTTGGCAATGAACTTCTAAGAACTGATTAAGAGGCTGGAGGGAAGAGCCAAGTGATGAGTGTCTATGAGGACTGGCTGATGTGGAACCTATGAAACTGTGAAGGCTGAGGGCCTGTGTAAGTAGAAGGGTGTGATTGCAGCTTGTCTGTCTTCAAGGCAGAGTTGGAGGAGCCAGTTGCTGAGTTTAGACTTCAGGTTTACCACAGACAGCTCTCAGCTCATGAATTTTCTGCATTTGTTACAGAGAACACTAAAATGTGTGTTCACACTTGGTCTGTTAAAGCCCTGCTGGACTTCTAGAAGGAAAATAAAGAGAACTTAGAGGTGGAATAGAGAATAAAGAGACAAAAATTTTAAACAAAGCAAAGCTGAGCCTTCTGGGTGTACTGAAATCATCTTCAAGACTTGTGTTTGCAAGGGACAGCAGTGGATGATGTAGCATGTCTGTCTTCGCTTGGTCTGTACAGCTCATTAGCAAATGCAGGCACAATATGAAATCTATGCTGGTTGTTTCCATCTGGGAAACAAGAATGGTGGTAAATTTGTCAGAAGATTTTATGAGGACCTGTCAACCACTGGGTTTCAAGGAGACCGGCCTGAACAGTATAAACTGTGCAGTTGTGCTGATCTGCATATGGGAGTGCATTTGAGAGCTGCCCAGTCATTTCAGAGGGAGATGAAGTCATCTCTGGGTGCCACAGGGATAGCTTCTGCAACAGCTGGAGATTGTTCCTCATCTGGCATTCTTCTCTACCAAGAGAGAAGTGTGGCAGTTTGGCTCTGAGTGGGAATGGTGTTGCTGTCTTGGTACTATTTCTTTCACACTTCTCAAATGTTTTTTCGACTGGATTATGAGAAACAAAGTTCGTTTGCAGACTGCAGCTCTTGGTATATCACTGTGCAAAAGATGTTTACCTGTTTGTCTCTTTCTGCACAACCCAATTTAACCACCTTGCATTATGATTCTGCTGTAAACTGATGTATGCAATATCTCATCTTTGGTTTTGCCTGTCTCTGCTAAGTTAGGCTCTTATCCAAGCAAACACTTTACTATATATTTGAAGATAAGCCTCCTGCCCTTGCTGAGGTCATTAAGACTGCTTGGTTTATTACTTCTGATATATGTGTGCATACACATGACTAGCTATGTTGCTTAGTGGCTATGAGAAAATACTTCCCCCTAAGTAGACTGCTGACAAAAAACAAGACAGGGGACTCTGTAAAAATCTTGTAGTTATAAAAACTCTTCCTCTTCAGCTTAGCCTGATGAAATCTGTGGCATCTCTCCAGATGAAGACTGGAAATGGTTTCCTTCTCTTTTTAGCTCACTGGATTTGTGTTTGTGTCATAGGCACTTTGTATCCTTCCAGTATATTTATACTTTCAACTTATTGATTGGTAGATGGGATGATAGCCCTTTGAATTTATTTTACTGCTTATTTATAATTAATTTGGCAGATCCATAAAAAATCAACCTTTATTCATTTAGTGGGTCTGTCTGAGCTGATTTTCCCCATACAGCCCTCATGCAGCAGTACTAGGACCCANTCACTGTGATGTTTTTTAAAGGCTTAAAATGTAAAAGCTATGCACTGGGCAATTAGCCAAGATGCCCGTGGTTTTAGACATGTTGCCATAAGATCTGGCTGCAAATTTTATCTACATTTTCCGAAAAGAGAATGTATGCTTAGGCCACCTGTACAGATGTGAGGATGTCCACCCATTCTTGTGAGTGCTTGTACAGGACTGCTGTTTGACACTGTAACTTCCCCCAGTGTGTGGTATGGCCCTGCTGAAGGCTGTTGTTTTGATGGCATCTCTGTGTCTGCTGCAAGCTCTTGAGGGCAATCTGCACTGGGTGGAGCAGGAGGTCATGAGTGAAGGATGGCCAGAGAAGTGAATCTCTCTTGGAGATAAGGCAAACCTGCTGCTTTGCCCATTGGCAGTCCTGTTGCTGAAGCTGGGTGATGGACTTGTAGAATAATCACGCTGCTCCTCACTCATACTCCAGTGGGTTGATCACACATAGTTCATAGGGAGTATTTTTTGTATCACTTTCCCCAGCTGCCAGTAACAACTGCCTGTAATTTGCCTTGATAAATACAGTAGGTATGAGCATTTAATTGAAAATGACAAATTAAGATTTCAAAGCAGTTCACCTGCTCTGAAATGCTTTCAAGATCTCCCAAATGCAGTCTTTTGTATGTGCTTAAAATCTGCCTCTGCCACTACTCAAACATATTTATAGGCTACTGGTGGGCTGCCTATGAAAATTCTCATCCTGTAGTCTTTTCTTCAGGTTGGTGAATACTTCTGTGTTTTGTGAAGGTTAATGCTACAAAGAAAGAGAAGCAGCTGCTCAGGATAGGATTGTAAATGCCTGCTAACCGCTTTAATCTGTGATCTCTGTAATGTATTCACTGCATACTGTAGAAGCACAGCTCTGTATCGCTCATGCAGAATCAAAGGGTCGTTTCACCTTCCTTGATCTTTCTTGTAGTATATCCCCCTATGTCTCCTTTGAATCACTCTTCCAAATCATCTTCTACAGTATTACATTCCAGTCAAAAAAAGAAACAAACAAACAAACAAACAAAACGAAAGACTCAGTTCTCTCTATTTTCCTGCCCCCCTCCTCCAAGTGTGTAAGCATGCTCAAGATGAATCACTGCATAATTATATTCCTATTGCTTGTATGCTTCCACTGGCTCTCCCTTTCTGCTCATTTCATACTAACTTGCCAATCAAACTTAACATTTGGGGCCTGGTTCTTTTCTGAGCTTCATTAAACCCAGGAAAGACCTTCAGCAGCAGACTAGGGACACCCAAGAGCCTCCAACCTGCTCCATGGTCCTAGAGGGCAGGCTCAGCACAGCTTTGCATGTACACTTTCCTGTAATTTGCCTTGAAAAACTAAACCCTACTTTAAGCTCCCAGCCACAGTGTGGCTTTGAAGTGATGTCCTAGGTGAGAGAAAAGTTTGCCTGACTTTCCAGCTGTGCAAGGGGAAGTGCAAGCCAGGGGAGTGCTGGCTTTCAAGGGCAATGGTGCATGGCAGGGATGTGGTAATACTGCTATCTCCTGTAATAGCGGGGGACAGGACAGGGAGTGAGCCAAGGCAGGCCATCACCTGATAAATGAGGTGAGGATTTGGCAGAGGAATTTTGGGCAGACATGTTGCTGTGGTTGCTAGGATGGTAGCTGGCTCTTCCCCTGCACTCCTTAAGAGGACAGCCATGAGTGTAGCATAGGGAGCAGGGCAAAGCTGCAATCTTTGAAGGCTTGATATAAGCATGCCCTAAGATCTGCTAATCAATATTAAATATCAAATTACGAAACCAGGACTGGACACTTACAGAGTCAGAGGCTTTACCTGGTAGACCTGGTCCTCAGCTTTCCTCTTGAGCTTCAACTCACTGAGTTACTTGGGCAGAACCTCTCAGAGGGACCCCAGGCATGTCAGAAACCTGAAGCAGCTGGGTGTTGATCCTGTGTCTTCCTTCAAACCTCCAAACAGAGGAAGAAACACATAGCTGAAACACATACTTCCATTCAGCAGGAGTGAGGAGCCTGTGGAGAGCAATTATGATATGTTCTATGTGGTGTGAAAGTTGCAGGGACAGCTTACTGATGACCTCTCCTGTTTCTCAATGCCCTCATTACTGACTCAGCCTGTCTGAGAGCATGTTGGAACTCATCTCTTTTCTTTGAACTCTCTCTTCTTTGGATTTCATTTCAGGTTGATGGCCTAGGTATCCAAACTATAAGCCCATTTGACCAATGAAGAAAACAGCCCTATTTCAGCTGTGTGCCAATGTCAACTAGCTAATATAGCCATAGTAGTACAAAACAGTGTCTGAGAGGTGCAGTGGTTGTTCTGCATTTGTGCATGCAGTATTTCTCTCAGGATGCTTAAAAGAGCCATGCCTGTGTGTAGTTTTGGCATATAAGCCCTATATGTTGTCCTTCTTGGCTTTTATGGAGGTGGCATCTGCCCTCCCTTTGTATTCCAGGCATGTGTCACTCCACTGTGAGTATGTAATATTGGTTAAATCATCATTCTGTTTTTGCATAGGAGAATGTCTTGTGGGAGAGTGAGCAGTATCTGGTTTTGGAAATCTGTATCTGGAGCTGGCTTGATGTAAGAAAGAGCTGAGACGTTAACACTGGTTTACTTTGTGGAGGTATGCTTTGCCAGTACCTATTGCTTTGTACATCCTGAAGAAAAATGAGACATGAACAATGGGTGTTTCTTTCAGTGGTGCTAAGATGCTATGAGGAAAAGTTAGCCTGGAAATATATTCACTTCAAACAAGTAACAGTCCAAAATGTTCTTTTGTAGAGTTTGAAAGTTAGTCAGCTTAATTAATGTTTTGGCAGCTAAATACTTGCACTTATATTTACAGGGACAACGGCCAGGGAATAGGATATCAAAATATTTTAGTTCTGATCTGTTGTATGTGCCTGACCTTCATTTCCACCCTCTCTCTTTGGCCTTGCTACTTTGCTCAGCCTGTACTGTAGCAGTAATAAAGGCATTGTTGTAGTGTTAGCTGACATCCTGTAGCACAACCAGGTGTTGCTGGAATACCACTCCCTATAATTTTCAAACTTGAATAGTACCTCTAGTTCCCCATCATTGCAGAGCTGTGTAGAGCCACCAGCCCCAGCCAACACCCCTGCTTTCAGGAGGGGCTGGATTTCCTGGTGGAAGCTGTGGCCTTTTTCTCTCCCTGCTCTGTCTGCACTTCATCTTCTGGCTGTCACTGCTTCATGTGCCTGCTTTCAGTCATCCCTGCTGCATTGCTCTGTTCTTTCTTGGCTCTGGGCTTTGTGATAGTAGAGCACTGGACTCCCATGCTGCAATTTGATCTGCTGCCTTTCCCTGACCATCTCTTGTTAGTTTCAGCAGTGTTTAGTCTGCTTGTTTTTCTGTTCAGGTTTAGGTAATGACTTCTTTTGTGGTTCATTTATTGATTTAGCTTTTGTGCTGCAGAGCTCCTAGTGCTTCAAGGCCCTTTTGCAGGTTTTTTTTAGTGCATTAGCTCCCATTTTGTAGCTGTAAGGTCTTCTAGCCCCAGATGACCATGTGACACCAGCACCTCAGCCAACACCACACCTGGCCTTTCTGTGGACCAGAGGTCTCTGTTTCTTGGAAGGCAGGGATACTGCTTTGCCTTTGTCTCATGGCCATTTCCAGCAGAGGAAGGCAGGGCATTGGAAGAAAACAATACTCAGATCTTCCCATTCTTCTGTGGCCTCTGCAGGACCCTGCAGAGCTGGCTAGCTGAGAGGGCCGTGTCATAACCCCTCTGCAGTCATGCTCCCTCTAGGATGTACTGGGCACAGTCCTCCCTCTGCTCCACCCTGCCCAGCATATGAGATTACCAAATAGATACAATACGATTCTTAATGCCTAATTCTTATTCTGAGAATACTTTCCTGCTCCTTGCTGGAAAGATGATTAATACTGCATTGCCTAGCCAGTCACACTATCCCCAGTAGAGCTATAAATAAATACCACCCAGCAGTTGCGTGCAGCAATCCGTATTTCATTATTTTCTGTCCATAATGCAAAATATGAGAAGAGACTGCTGTTTAGAGAAGAGGCTGAGTAACAGCTATAGTTGAGTAGGCACCTTGTTCTTTCATCCTCCATCATCCAGGGGGCAAAGAAATCCCACACTTATTTTTGTGTAGGTTCTACTGTTCTCCATTTATGATAGTTATTTTTTCATCTAGTTGTCTGCAACACATGATTAATTGTACTATGTGCATCACATGGCCCTAGGTTGAAAGGATTTTCCTGTTCAAAACAAGATGAAAGCCCTCTACCAGGACTTGCTTTGTTCAGTGGAAAAAAGGTTTCTTAGCCAAAATGCAAACAACTGTTATGGTTGCCATGGTATCTTATGAAACAGAATTCCTTTCCAATGTTGGGTAAGCAGTTTTGGTTAAAAACAACAACAAAAATATTTTTCAAATACTTAGTTTTGGATATTAAAAATGTCAAAGGAGGACTGAAGACCTTCACAGGAATCATTTCCACTGACATTTTACTAATTTATTTAAGATTTGGAGTTCTTATTTTTAAAAAAATAAATCATGAGAACTATTAAACCCCAAGCTTTAGAGATACCCAACCAAAAGTAATTTTCAGTTGGCTTTATTAATGACCTTGCTTGAGCTTTTCAGCTGTGAGTCATTCCAGAGGGTGGAGGGATGTGAGAGGGAGAAGGGTCTGGTGTTTCTCCTAAGTGGGATGGGTTAAGTGAGGCGTTGGGGAGGGGAGGGAGGCTGATGAGGATGCTCTGTGCAGGAGAGGGTGGACCAGGCTCAGTGTGTGCTGCCACGTCCCTTTGGACACTGGGAACACAAGCCCCTTCCTGCCACAGAGCTGCATGATGAAATCTAGGGACTGTATAAGGGACCCTTATGTACCAGCCCCTCAGGGGGGCTGTGAAGCCTTGCAGGGGAAATGCAGTTTTTCTTCTCTTGCTGTCAGTGTGTGGCTCAGGGACTTGGGAATGGCTTTTACTGCTGTTACACGAATACTTCCAATTAAGCTGCTAGCTTTCTGAAATGTATTAGGAAAAGGTATCTGCCTTTGCAGTATTATTCACCAAAGCCTAGTTTTCATCAAATACAGTGCACAATAAACTTGCAGAAACTACATGATTTGTTGCAAAAAAAATCAAGGCCCTTAATAAGATGTTTCATAGAATGTATTTCTTCGTTATACAAAAACCTACACGTCTCTAAAAATGAAATACCCCTGACCTCTTGCACATAAATTGTTTTATGATCTTTTCATGTGATACTTTCTCCAGCTCACTAAGGCACTTGATTAATGATTAACTGAAAGGACTTAATTGGTCCCAGTAAAGAAATACTTTCTTATATATCAGCCTATGGTAAGTCTTTGTAGGATTGTAGTCTTGTGGGTTTTGATGTAGGAAGTCAAACAGAGAACTAATAACAATGTTGTTGAAGAACTAAATTAGAATCAAGGTAGGGATTTGCAAAAACAAAATAAGAGAGAGTATTAGCTTGATCCTGTGAAAGCCTTTCATTGCTGTTGGGCAGGCTGGCAGGGG
>VYZX01027263.1:3196-27049 GCA_013401335.1 Brachypteracias leptosomus
GATACCACACTCCTCCACTACTCCCAGCCTCTCTGGTTTCTTCCTATCCCCTCTGCAAATATTCGTGTCTTTGAGACTAGGGGGTGAGCTCCTTTAGGACACCGATCCAGCACAAAACTAGCTGCCAAAAAGAAATGAATAGTACTAAAGGAAGGAAACTTATTACGTTTTAATGGTGAATTATCACAACATTAACAAAATATAGTCAATATTTAAATTGGGCAGTTTTGCCTTAAGAATCATAAATGACAAATCAAGATGTACCTGTTGTTCACATGACTAGAAGCAGAATGACTATTGGTAAGTACAGCAATTGTGTAAACACACAACTAAACTTTGTATACTTTGTATTTAAAGATGCTGCAGATAAAGCATAAAAGTTGTGAAATATGTTCACAGCTGTTCTGTTAAACAGCTATTCAGACAAAAAAAAGGCTACTGACAGGCAAGTTTAAAGTTCTTGTGTAGATTTTAAATGTGTCTTCTAAACAATGTTTCTTAGAATTCAGATCCATTGATGTCTCATGCATTTTACTGAGCAACAGTAAAACTTACTGGGACAGTCTTCATGGAACTGTTTGGTATCAAAATCCTACTGTAAAATGACTTTCAAAATGCAGCAATAATCTGTTTCATAACCATGTGAAATAACCTGCTTATATTAAAGATAAGTATTTTATCAGATTTTAGAACTATACTTACTTTAGAATATGATCTACTAATCTATTTTTCCCTGAATATACCTTCTAAATTCATTCAGGGGATTGAGGAGTAGAGCTTCTACTGCTGATCTTCTCTGGTTTTCACTTTTTTTTGAGTATTACACTGTTTGAGCTGAGATAGAAAATATCTTTTCAAAGTATTTCCTTGCATCTATCGAAGCAAAGGTAAATTTCTCAAACATCTGCATCTATTATGGTATGTAGGTTAAATTTCAGGTGAAAGACTAACTAAAAAAGCTGAGCATTTCCTGTTTTAAGATTAACTATAAATTGCTTTGAAGCCTTATCAGCATGAAAAATGTTTAATTTATTTGCCATTAAACAATGTTTAAGAAATACTGCAAAGAGCAATTAGAATTGACGTTTGCCTTCCCTGAAACAATATGTACTTTTGGATTTATTTAATAAGTCCTTTTATGGAATCTTTTTCATCAATTTAATTACTAATATTTCTTCAGTACCAAGATAAGGAGACCTCAGGAGCTCCAGTTAAATATTTATGCATGTTAAATTTTTAAGCATCATTTAGTGACAGCTTCAACAAAAAATATGCCAGCCACTTTTTCAAATAAGGAACGGAGTCATATATAAATGGACTTAGATGTTTTCTACTAACTGTACTGGTGTACCCAGCAGATGTTATACACACATTTTTAATACACTTCTCTACTATTCATATACAGTATCCTATATAATGAATTCACAAAAGATTTAGAACTATATCTAGAAGAGGTCTTAGGTGACTAAAACAAAGTATAGAATTAATTAGAAGGACTGCAATGAAAAATACCTGCTTGCTTACATGACAACTCATGCAAGCACATTACATGCCTAATATTACTTGTCTTTAAAGTCATCAGCTCCCTATAGTTTTGCTTTGGCACATGCCTAACACTGTGTCAGTACCAATAGCTCAGCATTTCTTACAGCTAAGCCTCCATGAGATCTAGAAATGAGTGTAGATTAATCTCACTGGACTTCAGATTTCTGATGTATAGATGTTTTTATCCAAGCTAGTCATCCTCTGCCTCAAGAACAAAATAGAGAAGTTTAGAAAACAGTTTATCTAATCTACTTCAGAAGCCTACTCTAGGATGAGATGTTCTTTTCTTCTATTCAATAATGAAAAGTCTGGATAATTCAGTCATACATAGGCATCTACATTTCTTTATGAGAAATCACCCTCTAACTGCTACACTGCCTAAAATGCTTGAGAGCTCTTACAAAATATCCACATTCCAAGTATGTTTACCCCAGGGCGATGAAAATGTTTCTTTAAACAAGATCACATTCTCATATCTACATTTGATATTAGCCCATAACCTAGAGGATTACACCCATGGAAGCAGACAAAGCTGTTTCAGTCCCATCCTCAGCCTGATAGAGGGCATATCTCTCCATATCCAAGAATTTTCCCTCAAAATGTGTTAGTTGGGAAATGTGATTTCCTCCAGACTTAGATTTCTTGGATAATATTTTGGATTTTGATAAATTCACGTACTTCCTCTTTGTTCTCCAGTCCCTGACAGCCAAGTGACCGGACATATGAATATATCCTCACATGATACAGAAGGCAATGATACATGATGCCTAGTAAATGCAAATCTCCAACTTGAAAGTAACCCAAAAAAGCAATTAGAGCTAAACAAAGGAAAAATTTTGTCAATCAAACAGATAAAATTACACACACAAATCCAATTCACCATCATTCCAAACTTAATTGTGCAAGCTGTTAAAACACTTGCAAAATATTGGTAAACTAAACTCCATTTTACTTTTTATAGCCTCTGCTTTGCTTTGCACACACTTGTTAGTTCATTTACATAGTAATGAGTCTCAGAGATGTAAAGCTTTTCATTTTCACTGAATACAACTTACAAGCATTATGCATGCTAAATTGGAAAGAAAGACTTCTAAAAAAAAAAAGAAAAAAGTTTTATAGCTCTGTGATATATTGAATTTCAATTAATTCTGAAATTTCCTGGGTATTTGTAGGAAGAAGATATATATATTTACTTATATATGTGTATATATACACATGCATACATAGCTATAGCTTAAAAAAGCCCTTTATGGAAATGGTTTCCATATTTTGATTCACAGAGTCCAGAAAGACTGAAAACATTACTGAAAAATCCAGAAACATAAGCCAGTTTCTGTTTAAGGGATGAGTTTTATGGAGAAGACATGCTCATCCATATTATATTGCAGAAAGCACATAATATGCTCACATATTGTCCTAGAGAAAACAACCCCAAATATTTTAATCTTCTTTAGGAAGAATTAAATGATTCCTCTGTAAGAAGAAAGGCAACCAGTAATGGGTGTCCTTGCATCCTTATCCTGTGAGGCTGTCCTGATTAATGGAATCCGCCAGCAATACAGAACAGAGGAAGACATCTATGCTATCCTGTTGGAAGTTCCAGGGCTTTTCTCTTTTATTCTAGGTTTCTAGAAACTCAACGCTGGTTTTACACCCTTACGCAGTTAAACCAAAGGAAATATAAACAACAAAATGTGAAGTCAATGAAATTCAGAGTTCTTCTAATATTAGCACTGTTATTTTAGCAGTGGTTGTCTCTAAAACATTTCTTTTTGGGAAAGGTGGTAATTCTATGTGATAGATAAATTACAAAAAATAGATTATGAGCCAGTAAATGTCCTTGGCTGAAGAAAGGATATGTTCAATCCTGTATATGTTAGGTCAAGTTTACAATTGTGTTGATTGAACACGGCGTTAAAGATTTTTAAAATATTATACATCTTATATTTATATATTGTTAATAATAAAATATTTTAATGATGAAGTGAATACATAAATAAGTATTTTATATATATTTGAATATATTTGCCTTTGGGGTTAAAACAGATTTATTTTTCTTTGCAATGAATTTGTATTTCAAACCAGTTCAAAATAATTTCTGGAATTGTTAACATACACATCTATGTTTAAAACAGAAACGTAGAATTACAGGTTGTGTTTCTACATAGATCAAGTATATTAAATTTATCTTATACTTGCCTTGTAAATCTTTTCAATATAAGTACAGGTATGAATTTACATACTTAACATATATATCAAGACATTGGAATGTATATCTTTTCATTTCCTTACTTATGTATAAATATTGCTTTTCCTCAGAATGAAGTTTCAAGCAAGACAGCTTTTGAAGCTTACCAGCTATGTTTTCATTAATATGGATGGATAAAGTTAAGTAGATGCTAAGAACCCTTCTTACATGATGACTTTTACTGAGTTATAATCACACGGTGTTCACGATGTAAAATCACTTGGTAAACATATCAAGTTTAAAACAAACATTATACTATGGTCACAATTCTAAAATTATTCCTAACTTCTCATCTGATAAAACCTCATCCTAAAAAAACTCATAAACATGACAGCTTTCATAAGTGGATAAAATAATGAAAGAACATAAAAAACTCTAAACATTCATCATAATTAATTGTTCTATGCATGGCCATGTTTATCTCTCTTAACAATTCTGACACTTTCATCTAACTTAAGGTGCAATTTTTCACGGTAGTATTTAATATAAAATTATGTTGTCTAGTAAGCTGAAATCATAGCTTCCAAGATAGCGATGGCTTATGTCATGGTAATAAGCCATATATTTTAACATGAGCAAGCATCCTTGTATGTATAATACATATTTGACCCTGCATTATTAGCATTATCAGCATAGAGCTAAGGACACCATCCATTTAAATACTCAGAACAATCATGGTAGACTTTTACAATAAGGTATACATGTTCTGCCATCACATAGAAGACTTTTATTCTCAAAATACACTGTTGAGCCCAACATTAATTTTGGTGACCAAACATCTTTGAAGAAATCTGCTCTTTTAAACTTTGGGACAGTCATAAATGAGGTCCTTAAGTAGACATCAACATGTTAGTTTGACTCACCACAATAGCAGATTTTTTTCAATTTGATTTTTTCCTAGAGGAAAGACCATTATTATACAGTAAAAAGTCTATTCACAAACATTTGCTTATGTTGCCATTCTATCCATCAATGCTACATCAAAATGGACATTATATTTTACCCAAAAAAATAAACGCAAATTTAATGTAAGGTCTAAACTTAAGCAAAGGTTTCTACAGAGAAAGTTTGTGCAGAACAAATTCTAACTGAATGGTGTTAAAAAAGAACTTTAATTACTGATAGAAATGGTGCTATTATCATTACCATGTAGGAAGATAACGATGGATCAATAGTAGTAAAAAACTCCATATGATCATGAAGAAAGTTTGAGATAGCTCAGCCCTGAAACCATTTAATTTTATCATTCTAACTACACAAATAACAGGGTGTTGATCGTGTTATTTGAATAAGAAAGGATATATGTACTTAAACATCTGTGATTTCCATACCCAAATGAGTCTTAATTTATAATAGCCAAGGAAATGTATATACATTTCTATTCACAGTCTAAGCTCAGTACTACCTTAGGTCATGAAGTCAGCTCTCATGTGAGCATTTGTACACTGTTCTACTAAAGCTAAAGGAATTCCTCCTTTGGGGAATTTCTTATTCCAATTATTACACAACAAGCTTAGTCAGACGACGGTTTATTTTGCAGATTCCAAAATACTACCAGCATATATTTTTTGCCTCTCTTTCTTTCTATTTTTTTCTTCCTATTCAGGAAAATAATTTAGGTCTCCTGATCCCTTTCAGTAGTAAACATTGGCAGGAGTCCTCTAAAGTAAAAACAATGTTCAATTTATTCTGATGAATGTTAAAATACTCAAAGTTAAATATCTCCAGTGGGAGTTCTTATGAGAAATATACACCAGAATAACAATTGTTCTCATAGATTTGGGTCATCAGGAAAATTTAAATCTCTGGCTCAAGGCTATGAGACAGCTTAAGGTTATCTTGGTTTAGTACCCATTAGTTCAGCTACTGAGTTACTTGTAATGGGCAGAAAGATAGAGGTCTCACATTTTGCAATAAAAATGTATTCTTACTGAAACTAATATTTACACATAAAACTTTGGTTTCAACAAACTGGCATATTCCTAATAAAAGGCTGGGGGGGAAGGGTGCAATATGTGAAGGAAACAGAAAACTTTCAAACAGATGTGATCACAATCTGGGAATGACATAGTTTGTCCACTGGATAGAATACTCATCTAGCAGGATTTACAGCAGTCCTACTGGCAAAGGATCAATTTTTATATGAACTCTGTCCCAGGCTGACAACTACTTTGATTCTAAACAAAACCTAGTATTTCCTCTCATTTATGGTTGGACTCCATGATCTTAAGGGCCTTTTCCAACCTAAATAACTCTATGATTTCATGATTTATTAAAACCTGAGGTTATGCTAAATAATAAGAAACTTAAGGTTAAGGAAGCTTCTGTAGGAAAACAAGTTAACCTTGTATCGGAATCACATAACTTAACCAGGTAGACATCAGCTTTGACCATAAGTAAAAAGACAAATGGATCTACCAATACATTAAAAGAGTAACAAGATTTATAAGAATTCAGCAATGTGCAGATTCCCCTTTTCTTCACAAAGAAATATGTAGAAATGATCATTCTGATGTGCTGCTAGTTAGATACTGTTTTATTACCATTAAAATTAATTATGATACAGGATCTGACAGAAAGTTAGGGAGTCTGTAAAAAGGAAATTAAAAGGAACCATTAAAAGTGTGAACTATTTATAGAAATACAGGGTCCTAGATTTGTTTCATATCTCTCTTATAATTGTGTCAACAACGTGTATTATCCAGGAAAAAATTGCAAGAAAGCATATGAGCAGTTGAAAAACAGCATAAAGAGGTATGTTAGAAATAAAAATTCCTTGAAAAAAAACCATCCCAGAAGTTGCAACCAGATGAAGAAAAGAATGAAGTATAAGCTCTGCTTAAGTTCAGATGCTATTCACCTGAGAGTACTAAAGAAATTAGTGAAATTTCATCAGTTAATTTGCTGTATAGCCTCTTGATTAAATTGCTCTCAGGACCAAGGTATGAAATGTAAATTTTTTTTAAACAGGGTTCTGAATGGTATCCATGCAACAACAGACCAATAAACATGGCACCTTGTGGTGGGTTTACCTTGGCTGGGTGCCCGGTGCCCACCCCTAGTCCCTCTATCACTCCCCCCGCCCCCCACCAAGCCAACAGTATTGATTAATAATATTAAGCTGCTCACATAAGGGTGGTTAAGAACCTCGGGAGCATGCACAATAAAATCACCTACATTGATTTCCAGTAGGGAGAGGGGGATGTTTTCACTCATCTTCTCCACAAGGTAGCTCCCCCAACACAGCAAAGCTGCCAATGCCAGCGTCCAACACATTGTTACTATTTGTGCCAGGGTGCTCCCGAGTTCCTTCATCCTCCCAGAACAGAAGCTTCCCCAGCACATTGAGGCTATCAACATAGATGGGCAGCACAGAGCCAGTGTTTCCATAAACATGTTAGCAAAGCAAGAGATAAGCAGCGCTAGCAAACTCCGTGACCTGCACAGGAGCTTGCCACTAGTATCTAAAGCACGCAAGAGAAAACTGTGCTATCGAGCCCCACGTTGGGTCGCCAAAAACAACTGTGGTGGGTTTACCTTGGCTGGGTGCCCGGTGCCCACCCCTAGTCCCTCTATCACTCCCCCCGCCCCCCACCAAAACCTCCGTCAGCAAGGCAAGCGGGGAGAGAGTAAGATGGAAAAGGAAAACCCGTGGGTTATGATAAGAAGCAGTTTAATAAACAGCAGAGAAAGCAAGGTCGCGCGCGCGCGAAGCAAAAGCAACAAAGCCGTTACTCTCTACTTCCCATCCGCAGGCGGTGTCGGGCCTGTCCCGGGAAGCAGGGCTCCAGAACGCGTACCGGTTGCTCGGAGGACAAACGTCTTCCCCCGAATCCCCCCCCGTCCTCCTCCCTTTATAGTTGAGCTGACGTCATATGGTATGGAGTATCCTATTGGTCAGCTCGGGTTGGCTGTCCGGGTTGTATCCCCTCCCAGATCTTGCCCCCCCCACACACCCCGTCATAACAAGGGTGTGTGTTATCAACACCTTCTGGCTTCCAGTACTGCAGCATGAAGGCTGTATGGGGAAAATCAGCTCAGACAGACCCACTACACACCTGTACCAGTCAAATGAGGAAAAACTATAATACAGACAGAAGCTAGTAAAAATACGTGATTAGATAGTGATGCAGCAAGGATGAATCCCATAACTTTTGTAGAAAAACATTTAATAAAGCACTAAACAAGAATGTATACAAAATGACATCTGTGTTGCTTTTTTATACAATTAAAAGATTTATCTAAAGGACCTCTTATAGACACTAACCTATCATGAAATTAATGAAATACAGAGGGAAGATAATTTCAGGGATTTGTAATTGATTTAAAAGTAAAATACAAACTTGGAAGTGGTTAACTTTGACATGAATGAGTTATTTGCTTTAGACAGATTTAGAAATCAGTGCTCAAACCTCTGTGGCTTAAAAAATGTATAAGCAAATGTTAATAGAAGAAAAAATTGACTATGAAGAGTTGAAGAAGGATCTGACAATACTGAATAACTAGATAACAAAACAACAGTAGCAGAACTAGACAATATTAACAGAGTATCTTACAATTTCCTCACTTCTCCATCTGTTGTTGTTTGGAGTTGTAATTTTCTTCACGAAAAGAAGGTTTTTTCAGGCAAAAAGCTTTGAATTAAAATTTCAAGGAAAGTGCTGTAGTGTAAAAGGTTTTCCAACAATCTAACCTCTTTCTCAGTTATTCTCTTTATTTTTGGATGGGTTTTTTGGTTGTAGTTTTTTCCTTTTTATCTCTAAGACACTACTTTTACTCTGTTACGATTTTTTTAATTTTGTTTGTTATACAAATAGAGCCTGTGTAAAGCTCCACTTGCTTCATTTCCATTTGCTGGAATAAATAGCCTTTCTAGAGTGAAAAGATGGTATTTCGTTTGTGTTTTTTTTCTTCTCAATTGCAAGATAGCACACTAGGAAACTGGTTTAGCCAACATGGAGAAGCTATATCCCAGTGCCAGAAAGAAGCAAGAGATATGACTCTAGAGCCTACTGACTAGGACATGGAGCTAAAGACTTGGAGTCCTAATATGTACTTCCTGGTATTAACATTTTTTTTTTCATTGACAGTTTAGTCATACCATTTCTCTCTGAGTTCTACATCTATTTCTGTAAAGGGGCAGAAATCCTGTGAAGCTGAAAAACCATGCCATCACCTTTGATTTTTGATCTGCTTGTCCATCACAGTTCCCAGAAGGAGTGAGATGTATGTTTGAATCTCCTTGGGTGAGGACACATAATACTGAACTCTCTCTTTTGAGTGCCTAAGGCATTCCCTGAAAGCCTATGGAGATCTCTAGAAAAACACAGATACACACTTCCTTTGTTAGGCAATACTCAAGGATGATAATACCTGGACAGAAGAATGCCAAGTTCCTAAAATATTTTTATATACCACTTTAGGTATCTAGTGGATCTGACTCAGCTAAATTAAGAGTTTCTATTTTGTTATTACCTAAAGAAGAAATTTGGAAGAGGATTTGTTTGCTATTTCCTCTCCTCTAGTATTTTGTAAACCAAAGCCTATGCTGTGTTTTGATTCCTGTCTCTGGTACAACAGCAGTTATTAGAAATTCTAGAGCCAGACGTTTATTGGGTGTAAATCAGTACATGGTTTTATAGAAACCTGGTGATCTACACAATCTGAGGTTTTTACCTTCCTTGGGGTATCTCTCAGAGTTACACTAGAAATAAAGAACAGAAAACAGAAGAGAAACCTTTAGTGAAAAACCCATAGTGCAAGACAGAAAGAGTGAAAAGGATTTGGCTGAGATGACTCACTGAGAACTTAGTGCATTTATTCAGTCTGTAAAATCTGGAGATACAATCAGTGACTATAAAGGATTTATTAACTTTTAATTTTCACAATACATTTATTATCCTTAAGCCAGTCAGACAGAGATGCCTTCCAGGCTCATATGAGAACTGAGAAGGGAAGATATCAATGTCATTTTCATGATTTTTTTTAAAATTAAGATTTTCTATAAATGGCACATAAACCATTAATGCTTTTCAGCACACAAGACATGAAAAGGGTCCTGAACCTGCTGCAACACTTGGAAAGCATTTTAGAAAAGCGGAAAACTTTAATTATTAAAAGGTTACATGGGTGGTTCTGCTCGGTTTGTCCATAACACTCTCAATATGGCATGATTGTCTCTGCATTCTAACATCCAGCAGCAGCAGCAAACTGTGCTGCTAACACACTAAACCAGAGTATTTTCCAGCAGTCAGCTAATTGGAAAATTGTAATAAAGTGTAAAGCGTGTATTACAGCCCCATATGATTCCAGTTTATGCCAGCACCTCCCTTGCTGCTTTCTAGTTTGTTACATTTCTGCTTCCACAGCCATTGGTATTCATAAATTGATCTCACACATACTGGCACTTCAGTCAGTTTGAACATCCTTTTACATGAAATGAACACACTGTTTCATGGTTAATCATCTTTCTTTCTATATGCTTTGCTGTTAATGTATGTTCCTGTGGACATAAGATGCAAAATCATCATGATAAAGGGTTGAACCACACAGCCTATAATTTACAGAAGCTACATTACCATGTGGAAAAAAACACGATCAATACTCTGTACTGTATTATCTGTTACCATGACTGCCCTCACAATAGCTGCTTGGTTGCAATTCTTTAATTCTGGCAGTTTAAAATTAAGCATTATCATTCCAGCATTCCCTGATGAAGTGAATGAGTATCCAAATGAAGAATTCTCAAGTCACAGCTAAAGAAGTAGTTATCCTTTCAGGATAAAATACAGTAACAATTTTATAGCACTCAGCAGGAATTTAAGTAGGCAAAATGCAGCATAAAGGAGCAAAATAATGAGCCAGAGATGAAATTTATCCAGAACTGAATTTAACATCTTCCTCTGACAGAGAGAGATGAGGCTATACCTGAACACAAATTACACACTATTCTTTATCGTATGATTTTGAACTGACTCAGGGGAAGCTGCTACTTACCATGTTAACAAATCTACTTCCAGCTGCAACTAGTTTCTAACCTCATGGCCTTCCTAACTTATAAAAGCTGAAGAGACTACAGCATATGGTTGTACTGCAGCAATAGCTTGCCAACCTTACTACTCAAAAACTGAGTCAATTTTTTTCCATATTGTTCCATTTTGTTTGACTAATCCGTCTTGTTTAGATTCAGTAAATGGTCTGTGTTGAGTCCAGTCTTTTCCACACTAGTGCAGAGATTTGTACTTTTAAGTATCAGGTGAAACATTTTCAAACTGCTTACACATTATCTTCAAGAACAGCTTCTTCAATTTTGTTCACATTCTTATCTAATTTAACTGACCTTGAGAAGCTGCGCATGCCGATCTGTTTAATCAAGAATTGGCAAATATTATAAACGACGCAGACTCCAAATGTACTAAATCTATCCCATTGACATCTTATTCACCTTCCTATGCTGAAGAGCACTGGAGCTTGAAAATAGCCCTGAAGAAATAGCACAAGTGATAGGAAGCTGGTGTTACTACTATTCATTTTGGCATATTGTGTAGAACAACAATATTGATTTGTGTACCGCTATTATAAAAAAAGGCTGCCTTTTTCTCAGAATATACTTGGAATTTGTGACAACAGAAATACTTTTCTTCACTCCTGTTGGGGATATGGCACTCCAACTTTACAGCAAACTTAACACCTTCATGTCATGATCATTTTTATATATTTTGCATGATCATTTCGATATGGGGAGGTTTCAAAACACCTTACTAAGGCAAGTATTATCACCACTTTTTGAAGATCTTATCATGAAAATATATAGGGCACATGGAAACTGTCTTAAGAACAAGTCCCATTCAAGTGGCCTTTTCACTCGATCTTTCCTGGCTTTATAATTCTGAAGTACTCTGGGTCTACTAAAATCTAATTTAGGTTTAGTGCAGTGTATAGAATCACCATATTGAGAAATCTATAGTATAGAGTATTAGAAAAACATATAGTGTAATTTAACTCTTGTTTGTAATATAGAAACATGAGTACCATATAACTCATGGTTTATGCTTTTCCATGTACACGCTTTTGTTGGAAGGCAGTGTGAGGAGTCATAGTTTTGACTTACTGCTAACTTCAGTAGAAGCTGAATATGTTTATGCAAATTTTGAATTAAGTTCTCCCTATTTTAAAGCAATTAGCATGCTTTTGTGCTATTCTATTAGTTGCAAAATCAATCAAAGAAGTTTTTTGTTCTTTTCCCTTTTCTTAAGCCAGAAACGCTCTCCACAAGGATAACAAAGAGAGGTTCAGTCTCTTTTGTTTTGCCACCTTTCTTTCAGAGGCTGTTAATTGTCCACCCTAAACTTCTTTTGGCTTTTATATTGTGGAAAAGGAACATGGTTTTACTCTGAGGAAGCTAAACTGAATTCTGCTTCCTCAGTGAAAGGCAGTCAATAATTGCTTTCTACAAAAAGGAAGAGTAATACCTTCATTACTCTTTACAGATAAAATTAAAAATAATAGATATTTTTTCCCTTTAGTTATTTTTATTATGGTGATCTATCACATATGGCCAGAAAATCTCACTAAATGCGTAGAAAAAATGGTTCAAAGACACTTCACAGCAAGGTTTATCTGGTGAATGTCAAAAACTGTACCTGAGTGGCTAGGCTGGACTAAAGTAGAAGCAGGCACCTAAAAACACAAGCTTAGATTCTGACTGATGTTTCATTAGTGCATTTTGATACAGATTTGATCTTGCGACTCTCCATATTCCTAACAGTATATGAGCCAAAACAGGTTAGTTTTGGTCAACATAAATTCTTACTTAAACATCTCCTCTGCTTATGGTCCTTTGTGGCTTAACCTGGTAGCTGCTCCAAGAGAAAATCTAATCAGTAGAGTCCCATACAGTATGAAGCTTGTGCTGCTGCTTTCTTTTTAAACTTAGTGGCATATATAATAACTTAGTTCTTAGATGGTACGCTATAATGAAACTAAAATCCCTCCCACTTTCCATTGCCTAAAGGTATCCAAATATCTTCCAGCCAACAGGGGCTCAGTTGCTTTACAGGAACTGAATAGTGGCAGTTGTCTCAGATTAAAAAAATGAAGAGCTCTTGAAATAAAGGCTTTAAGTCAGACATCTCCTCCTGGACTTCTCATAATCACTCTCCTAAAGGATCCCATGTGTCTTGCCCACTGTTTCAAGAACAACAGATCCTGCATATGAGCCTGAACAATTAACAGCTCCAGGTCTTTGTGAGGAAGAGTGGAAAGGACCTTTTGTGACCAAGAACAACCTTCATTCATTTGTCCCCAGAACTGAGTGAATCGAAAGGCACTCCCTATCATCAAGTCTACCTTTATGTGCATGGCTAGCATTGGGAAACTCACTGAATATTTTGGTCATTTTGTATGCAGCTCTGAAACACCTAATTCTCCTCCCCTACTAGATTCCAGGAACTTTCCAGTGATTTCTAGATTTTTACCATGGAGACTAAACCTCTAGAAGTTATAAGCCATTTAACATCATGATTTATTATAGCAGATACAATCCTCTAGTCTTTTAAACCTTGCGGTTTACAAATCCAAGGGACAATATGTATTCTTGAGCACCATCTAGTGGTATTTTCATGGTTTACAGATACACAGATTTAGAACTCCATTGTCACAGATCTTCATAACATTAAGAAGACTTAAGACTATCCCATACTTTGTCTAAACTCTTTTTGTTCCTGCTGATGCTAGAGAGACGCCTTTTCCTTATTGGGAAAGGGAGTGAAGAACTCTGAGTTATTTTATTTTGCTGATCTATTTAGCTAAGAGACATTTTACCTGTTATTTTGTTTTTAGGAAAAATTTTAAATTGTTACAATTTTTCTATGTATAAAGAAAAATAAAAAATAAGTGACAGTATAATTGGGAACCTTTGTACACGGAAGTGGAAATTAAGAGAGGGAAAACCTTGCTCTGAGAAATCATCACTTGAAATCCATAAACTGAGTTTACAACTGGGATACAGAAAATTCTGAAGCCATGACTAAAACTAAAATTTCAAACTGATCTATGACTTAATTTACATATATTTGTGCCTATGGTCCCCTTTCCAAGTACTTTTCCAGAGAAAAATAAAAGATTTTGGGCAAGTTAATACCTTAAGTCTTACTTACAGAACCAATGGAGTAGGACATACCATCTGCTTTAGTTTATGGTGGTTCCACAGAGATGTGTCTGCACAATTCTCTTCATTGTATCTGGGGCATGGTTCTTTCATAGCAATGCACAGCCTGGTTTTAGCTTCTCAAAATGGCCTACACTTTTAGAAAAAAAAAAAAAATCTGTGGAAAATAGTTGTAACTGACATGACAAGTAAGGGAAATAAGAGTAAACTTCCTTTCTACAGGGTTTTTTTCCCAGAAAAATTATAAGTAGGTATATTTTAATGGTTTGGGGGGGGGGGGGGGAGAAGTTTAGCCTGCTTATAAATAAGATGAAGCTTGTCCCTCTTTTCAAAATTGTGGTGTCTAAGATAAAAAGTTTGAAAATATGTTCTCATAGTAAACCACTTAAAATAGCCTTTTTCACAGAACTATATATTGACCAAAAGTAGTATTTCTGGGGGTTTTTCCTTATCCTTTTTAATATTCAATATTTAAGCAACTGTAGGTTTATATTTTTTATAACTTAAAAAAAAGACACACCTGGGAAAAATGGTGACTAGAAAACTATGTAACTGCTTTCTTGAATGAAACTGACCAATTTATTTACTTTTCTTTTTATCTTACATTGGGTTTTCTCTGCCCTTGAATAGTAAATTTTACATACCAACATAATCAAGCTATGTTTATTTTAGTATTCTTCTTGTAAAATTTATAGGAAAATTAAAAATACTAGCAAAACATTAGGTGGAAGAAATCTTAAAAAAAATCAATTTATTACACCAGACATCAGTTTTCAAGAAACAACACACTCTAAATTCATCTGCACAGTACATTTAGTGTTTGCTGTAAGCTCTTCCTAAAATGGCCTCTAAGAGAAACAGCAAATAAAACCTCCAAAGCCTTTTGCTTTTTGCCTTTATTTATGCCTTCTTTTGGAATAGAAGAATAGCTGGGAGTTCATCAGAACTTGTCATCTTGATAATATACTAAATGATGATTTATAGCCAGAATATTTTAATTTCAGCATCCTAATATTATATCTGGATAAAGTTATTTGACTCATAAACAAATGGTAATCCTTTCATAATCCTAAAATATATCTTTATAGCTTTGTTTTCCCAAGCAGAAGAAGAGAATGAGGAATTCCCTCTGGAATACCACATAAAGCTCCTCCATAGGGGAAAATATCTATATAGAATGGGAACACTGTGCACTATATTTTGGAGTGAAGGGCAAAAGTTGGAGGAGAAATGCCTAAGAAATGTATTAAAAAATAGATATTTTCTGCTGGAAAGTTCTTATATATTGGAGAATTATTTCCTTAGAAGACTCTGCTAATGTAGGGGAAAGGTAACAAAAGAGGGATGTTTTCAAGCAGTCTACAGTACAATGATAACTGATGTGTCAAAGTTCATCATTTTCCTGCATCTCTTCTGGGGAATCGGAATAATCTCTCCAGGGTCTTCCTGCATTAAGACTACGGGTGTTTAGAGGGGTAGATGTACTGGCCACAAATGTAAGAATTTTGATTATGTTTGCACATATCTACGTTATGACTGCATATACACAGAAATATCTGGTCCAACTGATGCACCCTACTACTGAGTATTATTCATTACCAAGCACAAAGGTACTTTTCACTTTTACTTCTTTAGTATTTGGAGGTGTTTTGCTGATAATGCAAGCTGAATATGAGTTTAAGAGAGATGTTAATTAGCTTTTGCGAGCCTTTGAACTTGCTAAAAAATGAGAACACCTGACTTTTATTTCAACGCTCTTATCTTTATTAAAAATTGGTTGCATTGAACCAATTTTGGTTCTTCGGGGGGCTAATTTATCATCTGAAAATATGTGTGTTCTCCTTGTGTTATGGCTTTGCTGTTTGATGGAAAAGGAGAAGCTTCACATTATCCAACATGGCCTTTCATTTTAGCATACCCCAGTTTCAAGAGATAAGATAGTTACAGAGATAGATACGAGAGAGATACAACAGATAAGCTGCCTAAGAATTCACCAGTTTCTCCAGAGTTCACTATCCTGAGTACCTCACCTTAGATAGTGGTCTCACTCTACTACTCTAGTTCTATTACCACTAATCTTGTTAGGTTCCCTCTACTCAACAAAAAGAGCAAGCCTGTGAGGAAGATGGAATGGTCCGTTGTTTGTCATGAAATGAGAACTAAGGGGTGCCCCGTTAAATGCTCAGGCAAGACGTACAAAATGAAAGAAAAAACCTCATGTTTAATCTATGAAACTTAACAGTTACAGGATACTATGAAAATCAAAAGCATACACAAGTTCCAAAAGTGATTTGAAAAACTTCAGGAGGTTGTCAAGGGTTGGTAGTTACACCTGATAAAATAAAGAGACTGTGTGCTGGTTCATACTTTTCTTGAAAGGTCGCATATTTTAAAGAAAAAAAAGAAAGCCTTTTCATTTGTCTAATATTGATACTAGCAAGAACTGTTATTAATGAAAGAAACGTTTAGCCATTTGCCTGGTATACAATCCATATGGAAGCATTATTCTTCCCTATTAATGGTTTTGATGTTTGAGTACAATGACATCAGAGCAGTAGTGATCTGAGTAATTTCTGTTGTATAGCAACGGCATCTGTCATTATTCTCACTGGCATCGGAAAGAAGATTATTTCAGTCAGCTGCATTTTAATCCACATAATAAATGTTAAAAGCAAGCATTAAAAAGCTTATTTAGTTACAGGTTGATCCTTTATTAATATTCTCACTACTAGATCCATCCCCATTGCTAGAGAAATTAATCATTCCTTCCTGTTTTTCATGTTTCAGAATAATCTGCTTCAAGAGCTCCTGACAATACAGCCTTAGGGTAATTAGCTAAAAATCAGATTCCTTCAGCAAAGCATAAGGACTGAAATTCTACATATTCCACTTCTTTGAACAGTTACTGACAATTTCTTATACCACTGGTATCACCATTCCTTTGTGTGCCTAAATATGATGTTTCTTACAAGTCGGGGCACGCTAATTAACAAATGGAAAGAAATGGTGGCATGTTCAGTAAAAGATGGCTGATTCCTGATTATGTCCTCTAGAAAACAAAGTATATTAAGCTCATAATATTTGTTGTAAGATAATTTGGGGGTTTTTAAGGCTATATTCTTACAGTGAAATTATTTTTTACTCGAAGATTCCCATTTTTTGTCAGAATGCAGACTGGTTAAAATTGAACTCTCTAGCATGCTACATAACTGGTTTCAGCAATGTCAAATGAGCCCTGCTATAAAACCGGTTTCAGGTGCTTCAAGCTCCCTGCCATAAAGACAGAAACCTAAACTCTGTGCTCTGCATCTTGAACCAGAACACCAGCAGTTCCAATAGAGTGACCTGGAAGTTAAAAAGTCCTCTGGCTCATTTAGAAAAACAAGAATATCAGTCTCAGGCAACCACAGACCCAAGAAACATCATTTTAGCACAAAAATATGTTTCAATGACAGCTAAACAATGTTTCTCAGCCTGTGTTGATTGTTGGGTTTTTGTGACTTGTCATTTAGAATGAATCCATATTTTGATTTTTCAACGTTTTTGAGAATCAGAAATTTCAAGTTCAGGTCAACTCCTTTAGCTGTTCTAAAATCACTAACCTCAGCATGTTCCAAAAGTGGAACAGTAGAAGAGAGAAAAGTCACTTCAGGAAAACCTAGGAAAAGCTGACATACATTACAGAAGAAAATAGGCATGAACAAGATTTTTTGCTTCAGTATTTCAGAAAAAAAAAAATCTCAGAAAGGGTAAATTATTGCAACCTGTACTTCTCAACAGATACAAACTAGTAAGGGCAAAGTCAGTATTGTCTAGATTTGGAGCTAATCCAAGAGCTATTACTTAAAGTTATAATAGTTCTACACAAAACTAACTATTCCTGTATGTAACAGCATCAATATTCCCTGTTGACTATGTCACAGTCTAGACTGTGAATACAAAATATTTCAATCCTTCTGATCACTGATTCTCATCTGAAGATGGAAGATCTTGTAGCACTGAGGAATGGTATCTCAAGGACTATCCACTTTGGCTACCAATATAGCACTAGAAACATTAATTTTGGATTCCTGCGATAAGAATACAGATACAGACCTACATGTTGACCCATATCCATTGACATCAGCATTCCTTTCTTGCCATAAGTAGCTCCACTGACTTTAGCAAGACTCATGTGAGTATCCTCACAAAAGGCATTAAAGCTTACAAGTCCGAAATCGCTATAGACATGAAAAATTAACCAATAAAATGCCCCTGTCTGTTCCTTCTTTTATAACATCTACAAATTCTGAGCTTATGAAACTTAAATGAACCTAAAGGTTTTAGCTGCACTGTTCATTGTTTTTTCTCTGTTTGCCTTTGTGCCACAGCAGGAGAGTTGCATGCTTTTGCAATATTAAAATTTTTTAAACATCTGGCATTGCAAGTATGAGTTCACAGAGTATTTGCAGTGAAAGTCTATGGAAAAAAATGTGAAACTCTAGTTTAAAACAAGTTTCCACAAATAAATCTCAACTAGCAGCATTCTTTTCTATGTGATTGTTTCAATAATGTACCTATTTCTATTGGAGTCATATTAAAAAGGTGAATCAAATTATTTGAACAGATAAACTCCAGCAGTGTGGAATGGTGCAGCAGAAAACAGAAGTACCTATATAATCTTTGCTTTCACTCTCACAAGATTACCACATCTGCAAATTTTAAACCAGACTCGAAGGAGAGATTTGGAAATTACACACATAGACACATACATACACAACCTTCACCTCTACAGTGAAGGGGATTTACACAGAAAAATATAAATACTTATCATCTAATAGCACACCGTAGCCATGGCAGTTCTTACATATTGGAAGTTACAAATCAATAAAACCAAAATTCATAAAGTTCTCACCACTGACAAAAAAAGAAACAAATTCTTATTTCAAATAAGAAAAAGGATGCAATTCCCTTCTCATTAAATGTTGTGGAGAAAAATAAAGGAGAAAGGCTTATTTCAGAAATGATTTTGTGCTTAAAATTTAAAATGCATGTTTCTTAAGATGCAACATAATCTTCATTGTCCTCTGAATATTTGATTCCAGTATAGGAAACCTATGCACCCTAAACGTAATTTTAGATGTACCAAACAAATGTTTTTCTCCATTCTGTATTTCAGTTTAGTGATTTGTTTTTACTCTTTTTCATGAAAACTGGTCAATGACACATGAACTGAAAACATTATTTAATTCCTAGTGTCCATTACTTTCAGGGTGATTATATTTGGGAACACATTATTTCACCCCATTGGATTATACCTCTTAAGGTCATTTAATTTCGCAAAAAAGTATGTAATTTTTAAAATATTATGGAAATTAAGGACCTTCGACATTAGCACATACAAACTTATGCATTTTAATTTTCACCTTAATCAAGATAAAACTTGTAAGATATATCTTGGACGTGTGGCTTCGGCACACACAGCAATAATTTTTCTTGGTGCTGTATGTTTACTTTTTTGACATTCAGTAATTTCTTTTGATTTTTTCTATGTTGTTTTAGCCTGTTTATCTACCTATAGCATATTGTTTTTGTGTAAAACACTAGGCTTCATAGCTGTGCATGTTAGCAGAGTTAAAATTTTGTGATAGATCTTTTAATTTCTATTTTCAATCAAAATTAAGGTGAAGACCATTTGTTTACCAAGGCATTTGTGCAGTTAATATTTTTGAAGGAAGTGAAAGGTTTTAAAAAATAAACCCCCAAATTCAGTGCTGTTAAGTAGCTCACTCTCACCTAATTAAAGACAAAAAAAAATCTCATCTTCTAAAACAAGAATTCTGGATTGTAGAGTTAAATAGAATCTGCATCTGTCATACAGATCCTTCAAATAAATAATACAGTCTGCAGTTTCATTATATCCCTCACTGTCTCCCATCTACAGTCCCTTTGATGAGTCATGCTCAGACTACTTATCACCAGAATGCACTTTTAAAACAGTACATTTCAGGCTTCATTTACTTGATTCTGGAGTAAAGGAGAATACTGGAGGGAAAACAGGGAGAGTGGTAGTTCATAGTTTTACAAAACCAAAGTCTGACATCAGAAAAGTCACATTATTCCTCCCAACAAAAGAACATTTCCTTACTGCGGAAATTATGCAGTGGTTTATAGACAAAAATAGAGCAGTTGCTTCCCAAGCCCTCAGAAATGGACTCTTTATCAACCACAGACATCAAATAACATATCACCACAAATTTTTCAGATCTCCATCAAGCAATTGAATTCTTTTTTCCATACAGATTCTGAATGCAAATCATCAGCTATCGTTATTCCTTTTCTCTTTGAATGCTCTGGTCAGCAGAAAAATGGTTAATTGGTCATTTGAAAAACCATAAGGCTTTAAAGTTACTACCCTAACTGAATTGAGCAGGGAAAACTTACTCCTCCCATAGCTATTGTTGCAAGCAGTCTTTGCACTTAGCCTGCTCTGCAACAAGTAAAATAGGCAAGAACCTTGGCTGTATCCCTGCTGCCTCCATTCATCACCTCTTCATATACAGCTGCAGCTCGTTGGAAAAGTAATCTTTCCGATCACAGGCAATTTTCAAAGCATACATGGTCTGGAAGAAGGTTGGTCTTAAACGAAGGGCCAGTTGTGCAGCAATACCTCAGAAGCGAGCATGACCAGGCAGACTGACCACAGCTAAGATACCCTAAAGATACGTCCCCGTGCCAGAGGATTTCTTCTATAGCCAGCCTGGAAAGTGTTTAAAAAAACAGCAACTAGTAGAACTTGCTTTTTCACAGAGAGAAGAACAACAATATAATCTAATGAATCCAGTAGAGCTGCATTTTATCTCTCACATGTGCACAGGGAAAGGGAGGTGTAGGGCAGCTGCATTAATTGAATCATGATTCCATATTTCTCATTAATATATTGAATTTCACATTATTTAGCTAAAGTACATACATTATAAATTTATGACTTTTATCAATCAAGTAGAATTATGGACATATCCCTTGCAGTTAACTATGAGTTTTGCAGTTAAAGCACAGACTCAATAGATTCAACTTCACACAGATGTGAGAAAAACAGCAATCCTTCTTAAATTACATCATTTATTTTTCATAGATATAATTGAATTTGATGAGGTTTTACAAGTAAATTGTTAGCTAATTTAACATCACAGTAATTATAAAATTGGTCTCCTTGCATAAATTCAGTGTGGTTTGGGGTTTTTTTTTCAATTTTTGAACTAGATTACATTATTGAAGTAGCTTGGATAAAAAATATATACATACAGATACACTTTGTCTCAAATATATGTATCAAACAAAGGAGGTGATGAACAGGAGATCATTGTTTCTTAAAACTCAATAGATAGGAGACTCAGTTCAAAGGTGGCAAAATTAAAACAGAAAGTAATACTTTTTTTATATATAAGCTGCAACTAGAATATGAACTCACCACACCTCAGGACATTTTAGATGCCTAACGTAGTCCTCATAAAGGATGTAAACAAAGCTATGAAAGAAATTTCCATCAAGTATCCACCAAAGACCATCTACCAAAGAGGTCTACAAAGGCCTATGTAAATATTATATCTAGCATTAAAAAGTCCTGAACTGCCAGAAGCTGGAGGGAAAGTGTCAGTCTGTTCTCATCCTGTATCCATGAACTCCATAGTGACTTTTGCTAGACATGCAAATCCAGAGTAAAATGAACACTTTGGTGTGGCCCAGGTTAGCCATTAGTGTTTTCTTGGCTTAGATTTAATTATTTAAATCTAGCTGAAACGTCAAGCTTCTTTTGAAGAGGCAACAGGGGAAAGATTTGATTAAACAACCAACCAGATAAAAAAATTGTACCAACATATTTACTTTTGATGTTCTTTATAATAAAAAATTTCCTTCTAAATAAGGCTGAAGAGCAGCACTTTCCTCAGGCAATTCCACCCTGAATGGTCTGTTACATATGGTTTCCATATTCCCTTATTTTAGTGAGGTTGAAATACGCACTGTCTAACGTTTGATGTTTCTTTCTTCAGACTGATTTTTTTTCCTTCCATTACACTAAACAGGAGTAAAATGCAGATTCACTTTTTCTAATGTAATTATTTTCAGTTCCTCTAACTGTCTTCAATCTTTAAAAATATAGAAAAAAAATGAATAGCTTGTCCCTTCTACACTTGTGAAGAAAATGGGGAAGCTGGCTACCTTCTGAAACAAACAGTCCTTTGCTAATGGTTTAACTCTTAAATCCTTTCATATGGTGTTCACTTCAGTAAAAAAAAAAAGGCAAGAAAGAAAAAAAATGTGGAAGAGTATCCAAAAAGAAAATTCTTTAAGCATGGGAAACAGTTACAAATTTTTTGAAATACTAGGTTTTCAAATAATCCATTACAACCCAGCCATGCAGCAGGGAGTAAGGCTCTCCTCTGAGCCATGACTACATCCTACCAACCAAACAGCTGCAAATCTGACAGTCCACATCTTTCGCCACATTTGTTGGACGTTCTTGGGGTACTTCAGTATTACATGGTCTCTAATTTTGTAAATTATATGCTAGATGTACTTACATTATTTAAAGACAAATTAAAAAAGAAAAGGAGCTACTCAAATCAAAACAGTTTCATTTAAACAAAATAGCACATGTTAAAAGCTGGCTGTTAGCAACTGAACTTCTTGGGACTACGTATGGCATCCTGTTTGGAGCACAAAGCAAGAATGAGAAGTGGGTGTCGGGCACAGTGTTCACAAGGTGTCAACTGCAGCTGGAGCCAGAAGCAAGGAGCTGCTTGTCAATTAGAAAACGTCACTGGTGGAACAGCAAAGCTGCATCCAGTTTCCTATTCAGCTAACACAAGGGAGGTGCTGGCTATCAGGAGAACTACCAGCAGGTTGTGCAGGTAGAAAGCGGGCAGTTAAGGATGCACTTGACACAGAGGGAACACGTTCCCAGAAGCTTTGCTCAGGGCTGCATCTTACTGCTAGAGCTGGCACAACAAAAGTGGCACCACAGGTCTCCTGCTGTCTGGAGTGACTCCAAGGACAGAGGCCTCAACCCACACCCAATGGTAGGATGTGGCCATTCAGCCCTCAGATCTGAGGGCTCCCCTGCACCCTGTACTCCTCCTAAGTCTGTGGCAGAGGACAGCAGCAGCACAGCTTGCAGGAAGCTGAGACTCTGCATCAGCAGTTGAAGGACCAGGGATGATAAACAGGAGATAACAGGCTCTTTATGGTGATTCTGAAGTGCAGAGGCCAAGACATATACCACACAGGAAGAGGAACAAGAACATATGCTTAAGCAGGCACAGGGACTCCTGCAATGGTGGAGCCTAGAGACTCGTGACTCCTAGGAGAGGAAGGTGGCTCTTTCTTCTCCTACATATATTCAGATGAAAAACAGATCTAATGCAACAACTTCTGACAGGGGAAGCATTTGAGCTGGCTGTGCCAGATCCACAGATCAGAGGGACAAGAGTTACAGGTGATAGTGGTCAAAGTTGTGCTGATGCAGCGGAACCATGTGCCACCAAGACCTCCTGTCTCAGAGATTTGCTGCTTGCCAGGGCCCAGATGTGAGCCACTGCAGAGAGATTTTCAAGCCCCCAGTCTTCTTGGTTTTGAAATTAGGTTCCAATATGTGGGCATTCACCTTTTGTTTGTAAAGTTTTCAAGAAAAACTAAGTTCATAAAGCTCTAATGGTGTAAGGCCAGCAACATCTACACTATGTTACCCGTTACAAAGAGGACGGCAATTTGACTATATCCTCCAATAGTATTTAAGTGAAATTACCCTCCCTCTCCTTCCTTCATTTGCCAGGGATACATGTACAGCTCAGAAAGGATGAAGGGTGCTACTACCACTGTAAAAATCTAACACCATGTCTCCGTTTAGGGCTCA
>VYZX01027282.1:0-32848 GCA_013401335.1 Brachypteracias leptosomus
GATTGCTAGAGCCCGCCGAGGTGCGCTGAGCCCTCCCGGGGAGGATCCCGTCCCGGCACGCCGGCTCCGGCGCCATGGCAGCAGGTAAATGCGGCGGAGGACGCGGCTGAGGGGGTGGGAGCGAAGCGCCGTGTTTCGAGGCCGCTCGGCCAGGGCTCGCGTGGGAGCCGTGTGCGCGGCGTGGGGTGGAGGAGCGGGGTGTGTGGGCGGGTGGAATGGGGAGCAGCCGCTGCCGCCGCCCGCCCCATCCGTCGAGGCCAGGCCGGGTCTCCGGGAGGCAGCGCGGGTGGCGGTACGGGCGGAGGGAGGGCCACTTCGCCTCCTCCCGGCCCCGCGGCCGCGGCTCCGAAAGCCCCGGGAGCCCCCGGCCGAGCGGTGCCCCGAGGATACCCCTGCCTCGGGGCCGTCAAACGGGAGAGGGGCGGAACGGGGCAGCGGGCCCGGCGGGGCGAGGACTTATCCTTCCCTCTCCCCTCGGCCCCTCAGGACTCGGATTCCCCCGTGACGGGTGCGCAGAGGCGGCGGCCGGAGCCCAGTCCCCGGGCAGGGGCGGCCCGGGAGCGGCGGGGTCCGGCCCGGTCCCTGTGACTCGGGGCGGCTGCTCCGCTGACGGGGCCTCCGGCTGTGCCAACGTGTTACCGACAGACCGCTCGCTTGTTGGCACTCGGCTTTAAGGGCGCTTTATCTAATCCCTAAATTATGTGCCTTCAGCATCAGCATTAGATCAGCGCTGGCACTACAGCTTGTGTTTCTCTTGCTTGTTGAAGATATTTGATTAAGCTCGGCTATCGCTGACCATCCTCTTGGCTCGGGCTCTGACACTTTGTGACTTGGACCTGCTGAGTCTCTGTTTATCTGTTTCACTCTGGCTTACAAAGCCTGGGCTGAGGAGGAAGTCTGCTTCCTGGTGCTCCCATTCTGCTGCTTTCCCTTCGTTGCTCCTGAGTCCTTAGAGATGGGAACGAAATTTCTTCACCGTGATGTCTCCATGCTCTCCTCTTCTTGCTGCCACCCCAGAGGTGCACTGCATAGCTTTGGGCAGGACAGGCCGTGTTTCTTCATCTCCAACTCACCCACCTCTTCCACAGACATGGATATGGCTGTCCAGTTTCCCGCGTTGTGCACTATTCCTACCGTGTTTCAGTGATGCTCTAGTCTTTTGTGCTGTACTCTTTAACCATAAAAAATACTTCAGGAAAATCTTGAAGCTCTTTAAATTTCCTCTTTCGCAACCCTATTCCTTGCACACCACAAACTTTTTTGGGGTTCTTGGACTTTTGGGCATTTCAGCATCCCCTTGTAGTGGGATTCAGGACAATAGCTATAATTTCTTGTAACTCTAACCAGAAACTTCACTTCTGTTTGCCTTTAGGAAGCCAGAAGAAAATATCTACCATTGATCAAGGGATCTTTGAACTCACTGAATTCTTGATTGTATTCAGTCATTGTTCGTGGTATTAATCCTACTAAAAGGTATAGAGACGCTCCAGAGTGCTTTGTGGTGTTGAAGGTTGCGGAAAGATCATTGTACCCCTACAGATGAATAGATCTGTGGCTCTTGCAGTGACCTTTCTCAGTGATTTGAATAAGCTGTAGTTCCCAGAAATCCATCTGCCTTTTGTGTTTGTCGATTTGTCTAATCTTTCCGACCCCTAAAAGAAGCAAAAAGTACCTTCCCATCCGATTTCATCCTCTCGAGTAAAAGCGTTAAATTGACCTCATTTCAGGTGATGAACTGACATCTGCTGAAAGTGATCCTGGCATCAGGCGAGCTTTCCGGGGGAAGGTAGGGGGGTGAAGAGAAAGGCAGAGGATAGTGGCCCCAGAAATCTCTTACTAACTCTCAAGTATCTTAAAACACCAACAAGTATCCTGGACCATACAGCTCAGGGGTGCAGCGCTGAACACAAGGAACATTATATCACTGAAGGTGAACATCCCCAGGCCCTGCTGCCCCAGTCTAACCTGACTGGGAACGCAAAGTAGAGGAGGAGAAGCAGGATCTAAAACCAAGGGAGATGCTGCTTTCCCTTCTGTTTACTTTCTTACTTTACTAAAGGAAAAAAAATCCTATCTGTAGGTTTCCTAGGGACAGACTAAGGAAGCCAGGCTCCTCCTGATGTAAAGTGTTTCTCTGGTTTTCTAGTAATCTATCAAAACTTAACCAGCAAAGCATATCTACACCTATGTCTCAGATAACCTTACTGAGGGAAATTACTAGAAGATAATTTAAGTTTAGTTTTATTTAAGCAAGCAGACATACACAGATGTGTGTATATATGTATGAATATGTATTATATATATATCTCCATACACACCCACACATGATACTGTATCACACACATCCCTTTCTTCATGCTTTCTATATTAAGGAAATAATACACATATCCTTTATGGTTTGTTTTAATGTCAGTGGCTATGACTATTAGCAAAGGATCCTTTTTTTTTGAAAAAAAAAAAACAACCCAAAACAAACCAATGAACTAAAACTTATTTTAGTGAAGTTTATTTTTAAGAATAATGATTTTCTTGTAGAATTCTTTTCTTCTGCCTAGGCACTTTTTTCCCTCCTTGAATGGCAGATTTGCAAGTACAATTTCATCTGCACAGAGGAACAATAGCTTTCAGTTGCACAAAGGATTTCTCCCACCCTGAATCCAAACCACAATGCCTCTTGCTCTGATAATAGCTTCTGAAAAGATTTTGTAATGCACAGAATTAATACATGATTATTTCCGCCTCACTTCTCTCATTTATTAGATTCTATAGTGAATTCCAAATTAAAAATAGCACCTCTTGAGTTAACATTCTAATATTTTGAAACAAATCATATTCTGAAGTTCCTCTTTTTGCCCATGTTTACTAAGAAATCTGCATTTTTAAATTATTGCTCAGAAACAAAACTGTGCAATATAAATATAAAACTCAAAGCATGCAAAAATTACAAAAAACTATGTCAAGTTGTTTTAAAATAAATTGTAGTGATTTTTCCTTTGCAAACTGGAATAGAGGTCAGCTGCACTAACTAGCACACTGGGCTTTAAATCAGGAATATCCTTTTTAAATTTATGAAGCAAAACAAAACCTAAACTTCTGTTAGAGTTTTGCTTCAGCCAGGACCAGAATCAGGCCCTATGTCCTAAAGGAAATAATGAAGTGTGATTCTGCTGAGGCATCTGGAAGGTGAGCTTTCATATCACTGAGTGGGGAGCTCCTCTCTGCTCTTACAAAGACTTTCTCCCACACTTCCAACATAGGTGTGAGAACTTATTTACATGAGAGCGTACATTAAATATTTACTGACATTTGCCTGGAATTCATTTGAAATGTCGGCTGTTCTGCTGCATCATGGGATGACACCGCGGAATGAGACTCTGCTCTTTGATTAGAACAGTGATTTGTGACTCCAGCGTTATGGCTGCTCTAGTTACTGACACACTTTTGGGTGTATATAAAACGTGTTCTGTCGAGGGACTGGGGAAGCCTACATGAGATCAGATCCTGAGCATTTTCTCTTCCCTCTTAAAAAACAACCAACCAACCACAAACCGTCACAGAAGCAGTGTACTTCAAGCAACCACAGCTGAGTGTAAGTGGTAGGTGTAATGTTCTGAGACAGGCTAAATCTTTGCCTTCTAGCATTTAAGCTTAGGCTGGGTCGTTTCAAAGCAAGTAAGGAGTGGCTGAACATCTCCAAAGCCTTCATATTTATAGTCTTTTCCTAAGCCATACATTTAGGATTTAATTGTTTTTCCTTCACTAGGACTCTGTTCTACTACACAATTTTCCAAGGAGAAAATCATTCAGGGGAATGTCAATATATTCTATTATATAAAGTTTTAAAAATGCATAGTTACATGTAGCCGAGTTTAATATTTAATTACGTGTAATTTATGTGGTCTATTTATTTGTTAAGCCTTAGGGGGGTGAAAAAAAAAGGTGATTTGTTTTTCTTGTTATGCAACAGCTATTGTTCCCCTTCCACCCCAGGCACACGCGCTATGGCAGCCCCAACCAGCACAGGGAGAGGTGTTCTGCTTTAAAAGACATCCGACTGTAAATGTCAAATTCATAAATATTTAAACATTTTTCTTTCAATTTCAAGTCAAGTCTGACAGGACGCCTCTAATTAACCCTGGGCTCCGTTTCAGACTGGGGCCTCATTGCAGGGAAGAATCAGGGGTTTAGGCGAGGTGGGGAAATTTGTGCTCCTGGCTGGAGGGAGGGGGGTGGAGGGGGGAGCCGGTACCTAACTCGTCGAGTTCATTTTTACCCGTTTCACAATTTGATGTTTGGTCAGATATGAAGCAGGATGAAAGGGCAGGGAGTTTCTCCATCTGAGTTGAGGACGCTGGGGGTTGTTTCCTGAAAGTCTTCTGATGGGACAGGCCTGGGGGCGGGCGGGGCGGGCCCCGCTGCTCTCTGTGACCCCGGGTGTCCCCAGGCCGGAACCCGGGAGCGCCGCCGGTGCGGGACCCAGAGCCGGGCGGCGGCGGGTCTTTACCGTCGGCTTCACTCGGCGGTTTCGGCAGCAGCCACCGATGCCGGGGTGTTTCCCGGGGGCGGCGTGGGGGCTGGCCGAGGTGCCTCTAAACACCGACCCTCGGAGGCAGGCAGGGGAGAGGGGAACCCTCCGGGCCCCGACGGCGGCGGCTCCAGAAATGCTCTCCGTGAAGCGGGAGGAAGGAGCGGGGCGAAGGGCCGACGGCCCCACGGCTAATCCCCTCTCCCTTCCCCCATCAGCCGCTCCGACGTGGCGGGCATCGCTGGGCGGCCGCGCAGGCGGGGAGCGACTGGCAGCGGCCGAGCCCCTTGGCCCCTTCCTTCCAGCTTCGGGGCCGCCATCCCCTTCCAGGGCACGGGGAGTCGGGACAGGCGTTGGCGTCGGTCCCCCTAGACGTGTAAGGCTTTTGCAAGCCGTCGTCATCCTGAAGCCCATCACTAGGGACACGGCTACACTGGCTCCCCACGAAGGATGCTTACCGAGGTGTAAGCAATGCCAAACATCCCACGGAAGGTTTCTAGCTGTTCCCCGTGTTTCACATTCCCGGGTACAGGCGTGCGCTGGGGACGTGCGGGGTGTCTCGGCGAGCACTTCTTTTGTTAAGGGCAGCCAGCACCAAGGACGGCAGCTCCGGCTCTGTGGAGAAAACTGCCTGGCAAAGTTGGAAGCAACATCTAAGATCACTATAACTACAGAGGGAGAAAGGCGAGCACGCTCCTTCTCTCCTCCGTGTTTACTCGGGACATTTGACAGCACTTTGCTCCCATCATTTTCATTGTTTTCTCGCATAGCCCTTTCCACGGGAGCTTACGTGGCGCCTTCACACGGCAACCGGAGAAGGAAAATCGTTTAAAACCGTTGTTGCTAAAGTAGAGAATCAAGAGGTTCAGGAGGAGTGCCCGAAACTGCCCCCCAGCCTGTGCCTTCCCGGTGGCGGGGCTGCCCCTGGGCGCACCGCGGGTTCGAGGCGGGGGAAGGTGGCCCGAACCGCCCGGGGAGTGGGGCCGGCTCGCGGGGGGGTCCGGGAGAGGGGGGGATGCGGTTTGCCCCTGCCTCGCTGATGGGGGGCCGAACACCGCGGCGAGGCGGATTAACGACCCGGGGCGCAGCGCTCGGGGAGGGGGCGCCGGCACTTTGGCGGGACTTCCCATTTAGATGCAGATTGCGACCTCTGGCCCCGAGGGGACGGCGGCCTTTCACGGAGATGCTAATAGCAGAGCTCAGCAGCCCCTTAACATCCCCCGCCCCGGCCTCCCCAGGGCCGAGGCGGCGGGAGCTACGAGCAGGCGGCGGCTGCCGTCGGTGCTGTCCCTCCCGGGTCTCCTCTGCCACCCCCCGCCCCGTCCCCCCCGCCCGGTGCGGGGGGCGGGCAGCGGTGCGGGCCGGGACCGCTCTCCCCCCGGTGCTGCCGGGACAGGTGCCGGGGGGGAGGGAGGGAAGGAGGGCGGGGAGGCGGCTGCGGAGCCCCCCGGGGCTGAGGAGGGAGGATGGAGGGGGGCAGCCCCGTCCTCCTGGTGGCTGTTGGGATTTGGAGGAGGGGCCGGCTGCGGTTTAGGGGAGGGGATGCGGGGCGGTGGCGGTGGCTGCGCGGGCGCGGAGGCGGGCGGCACATGCCTGGCCCCGGTGAGCCCCGCGCCCGCCCCCCGGCGCCCGGGGTTTACAAACGCGGCAGTTCTCCTCCTCCGCTCGGCGCATCCAGGCAAGAAAATCCGGGAGTCTTACTGAACCTGCATTTCCATTAACTCAGCCTCAGCCCCGGCTAATCCGCAGCACTGAAGGCAAGGAGGCTAATTAATGACAAGCTTTTACAGTCAAGACCAGCGATAATTGCTTTGGTGGCCTTTATGATTACAAGATAAAAATGGACCGGGCCTGACATAAGAGCCACTGTGTACACTGCAAGACAGGAGGAAATTAAGAGCTGGCTAGCTGAATACGGAGCAGAAAATTACTAATAGAGGAGAGATAATGAATAGGCCGGCTAGGCATTCATGGGGAAAAATCCATTTTGTTACCACGCGAAATTAGGTGGTGGAAAGGAGTTTGCTAATTGTTCTCATCTTGTAGCAACCAGGACTGAGGCAGGGGCGTGCTTTTCAATTCATTTCCCTGGTAATTGTGAAAGGGGGAATGCAGGCCAAATGAGTCTTGCTGCAATTTGCGCGCCTGGTCTTTTCATTTTCATGTTGCGTTTTTAATTGTTGCTAATATAGCTTATAATGAAGCTAATGAGGGGAAATTATTGTACAACTTTTTAGCACATGGAGACAAGTGAAATGCACTAGAAGGATTCTCTCCTATTGCTGCAAAAATAATAGTAATCTGGAGGAGTTTGGAACTATCGGGCTTTTTTTAAATCCTTTTCCTTCTACAACAGACAAAAGGAAGGACCGCCACCTACTTTTCTTTTTTTTTCTTCTGTTGTTCTGTGGTTTATTTTTCACTCCAAGAAAAAAAAAAAAATCGGATTTTCCCTTGCTGCCCCCCTCGCAGCCCTTGGTCCTGGATGCGATCCTGCAGGGCGGGGGGGTGCGCGGAGCTGCGGAACGCGCCGCGGTGCTTGCGCGCAGCCAGCGCGCCCGCCTCCGCCTTTCGGTAGTTAAATGCAAACCACCGGGAGAGGAGGGGATGGAGGGGGGCATGTCAGCAGTGCTGTCCCTGCCCGCCCGCTTGCCTCCATCCTCGGCTGAAAGTTAGCGCTGTCGAGGGGTTCCCCCCCCGACGGGGGTCCCATCTCTCCACTCTTCTCCGCGGTCGCGCAACTCAGGCGCTGCCTCTCTTCTCCTCCCCTGCAGAAAAACAGCGTCCCGCCGCTCCCGCAGCGTGGGGAAGAGGCAGAGTCCGCCAAATTCCTCCTCCTCACCCTCCTCTCCCTCGCCTGCATCGCCGGGGTCCTGGCGGCGTCGGGGGTCGCCTACTGCCTCCGCCACCGCGCCCACCACCGCCTACGGGAAAAGCTCTCGGCCCTGGGGGCAGACGCCGGCTCCGACGCCCCCGCTGCTTATCAGGTAAGGACCAAGTTTTCCTCTTCCAACCCTGCCCCCCCGGGGTGCCCAGCAGACCCCCGGGGTCCCTTCTTGTCTTGGGAGCAGAGGGGGGGTGGGGATGTTCCCAGTGCAGCCCCCCCATCCCATTCATATTCTCGCGGATACACGGTAACAGCTTTTTACTGCTGGGTATTAATCTTGGCTATTCTGGTGGTTGCTGTAAATTCGTGCCTAATTAGAAACATTAAAAAAAAAAAAAAAAAGAAGCCTTTGCCATTGAAATTCTCTGAAAAATAACATTAATATCCATAATCTGTCACCCCTGCCACTATTAATAACAAAAAATCTTTAACATTTATGAGGAATGGATTGCACAGTTATCTGAAGATGTCTCTCTTTTTGAGTAATCGACTTCTTCAGGGTCTGATATGAAAAGAGCCTTTGACCCGATCTGTTGCCACCTTCTGCCATTATTCAGATAAAATGAAATCTAATGCTGATAGATGGGGAGGTAAACCCAGACTGGTTTGAGGAGAACAATGGTAGCAGATGTGCACCCAGTAATGCGGGAGGATTGCACTTAGATATTCTGAAATAAATCAGAAACCTCAGACTTTCTCTTTCAGTTTCAAAAGTATTGGGTGGAGAGACACTTTGCATCTTCCTGAAGTTTGTTTTAGATCATAGCACTTATTTCTTGGTGTGTTATTGGTGTGGTAATGCATGTGTTATGGTCATACACCACACAGCCCTGGTTCTGCTATCCCAAAATATTTGGAGTGTGACCAGGAAAAAGAATTCAAGAATGTGTAAACATCGTGGCTGTAGTATCTGCGTCTGCTGCGCACCCGTAGGGTCTCGCTAATGGCACACTTCTGTCAAGTTTTATTTTACCTTCTTGTTCTCCTTAGTGTCAGACATTATGGCCTTTTTGTATTCTGGATCTGAGATAGATTCAAATTGGCAGCTGGGAGTCATGCGGGAATAAACTCGTATTTCCTCCCAAAGTTTGAGTCTGCCTGTACCTCTTCCATGTTAAAGATGTAATGTATTAAGTACGTCTCCACAGGCTGGGTCCAGGGAGATTTTAGTACAGAATGATAAACATGAATGTTTCTGTAACAATTAGTATCTTCAGAAATGGTTTTGGTTTTCAGTTTAAATGGAATGTTTACTTAAAAAAAAAATCTTTAAATTACTTTACATCTTTAAATTTAATGACTTCCAAAGCGAGAGAGAGAGCGCAAGCATTTGCAGTGGAAAAAAGGAGTGTCCTCCAGGATAAAGTGTGAGCAAAACAACATTTTGTCAGATCAGTTTTGGTGGCCAGAGAGATTGTGGCTGTAAATATTTTTGTTTGGTTTTAATAGGGAACTTGATGTTGACTTACTTAAACCACAGAAGGGATAGGTAATCTTTTTCTTCCATTAAGTATGAATACAAGAATTCTTATTTTTTTTTTAAAAAAAAGCCCTCCAGGTTCCAAAATCACACTTGAAACTGAATTTGTGATAATTAACAGGACAATCTTCCTACTGACAGCTCTAATTAATAGTATCTGTAATTAAAATCGTGCCCTTCCAGCAGGAAAATTGTTTGAATTTCTTGGAGTGACCTTTTTTGCCATTTCTCCTGGGAGTATAGTGGTTAAGTTGATATTGATTTTATAATGAGCTCTGGTTTGTTTAATAAGAATCTGTAATCCAGACACTAAATGAAATGTGTGCTTCATTTCTTTTTGCCAGATTTATATATATTTTCAAATCTTCCTAGTTAGAGCCAAAAGTGATATTTTTCTGTTTAAAAACAACAACAACGCTTTGAGGATGCTGCTCAGTTTTTCAATAGCAAGACTGTATTAATATTCTTTGTTCCTGACCTTTGGGCCCAGTCCTAACCACCTGACTGCTTAAACATTTCCACTGTTTTTTTCAGGGGAACTGTAGTCATGAGTAGGAGGAAAAATGTTTTTCCTTAAATACAATGGTTTCTAAGGGCTTGGCTCTCCTCCCGTGGAAGTGGGAATTTTGCCATTTGTTTCAATGGCAGCAGTAGGAGGCCCCAGTATAGGCAGACAAAATACTCAGGCAGTTTTGATGCTGCTCAGTAGCATTTTTATCAAAATGAATCACTGAGCCTGGTTCTGTATATAATAAAGTATTCACGTGTGTTTGAAGAGAAATAGGATTGAGCCCTATTCACATCGTCAAAATCGCCTTATGTTGAGCTGTGTTAAATGTAATGGATATCTGGTGTGATGCATGTTTTGGATAACATCAATTAGGTCTCAGAAAAGCATCAATTATCTTTTTCCTCATCTTCTGTGATACTCACAGGGGAATAATGTAGCCCATTTTAATAAGGGGGGAAGAAAAAAGCTGATGGCTTTCAAAATTGCACCTACTTTGTTCTCTTCTGTTAAATGTTTCGCAAGTATCTACTTGGTTAACTCAGTATATTTTAAAAATACAAAATATTTCAGCAGCTGCTGCCACTAGACTTTAAAGCACGATACTTCAATATGTTGCTGCTTACAGCTTAAGTGACAACTCAGATTTATTTTTTTTTAGTTTGAAGGGAGAGAATTGGTCGGTATGAAAGGGCCTGATGGCCCAGTGTGATTCTGAGAGAATACTGAAATATCACTTCGATTCACATGCTTCTCAAAATGTCAGTGGTTTATATCTTCACATAAACAAGACTGACCTAAATTTTCAATATTTAGGAGAAACATTTTTCATCCTGACCCAGTTCAGCCAGAAGAGTTCATTTGGGGTTTTACTCCTTCCTTACTCACCCTGTGAACTTCGAAGAGTTTTTTCCCACAGCTGCTTTTGTTTTTTTCCTTCTCGTTTGTGCAGTGAAATAGCAGCTTGGGAAGGGGAAAACAGACAAACCATATTGTCAGGGAAATAGCAGGTTGGCTGCTAAGTCTCCCTCTGCACTGGAGGCGTAGTGCCTGTCGTGCAACGTCACCCTCCCCGGGCACTCCCCTACTAGCGGTTCTCGTGCGAGCACACCTACCTACTAACAGGAGAGTTTCTTGTGTAAGTGCTTGTAGAAGTGACCAGTCTTGGGCAGGACAACCAATACTTTAAAAGTTGAAGCAGGCAAATAAAATCTCTGCAGTGCCCTTAGAATCATAGAATCATTTAGCTTGAAAAAGACCTTTGAGATCATTGAGTCAAACCATTTTGAAGCCAACCGTTGAACTAAGTCTGACAGAACCAAGTCCAACACCTTGATTAGCTGCTGAGCAGCTTGATATCACTTGAAGAGGTGTCTGGTTCTCCAGGTGTTTGGTAAGACAAGCAGCTGACCTTCAAAGTGTTAAAGTAAGGTGTGGGGGGCTACACTGAAAGACTACGTAACACTAGGAAGGTTAGATCACCATTGCAACTTCATTTATCATTGAATCACTAAGCAACACAATTATAATATATTTTAATTAGACAATGGCTAAGGAGCTTTTGAACATGAATGGAAATAGTGTCTCTTGCAAAATGTTGCATGTGCATTAAACACATTTTATACATAAAGGCAGACAGTTTTTGTGTACCTTTTGAACACATCTCCTGTCCTTTCAAATCACACGTGTAGTGATTAGATAAGTCAGTGTTGGCATTCAGGGATGACTAAAAAGAGGCTCTCGCAGCCTGCGCCGTGCCCCTGCGCATGCGCCCACCTGCACCCCTCTTTTTAATTGTTGCTCATGTTGCTTTGATCTTCTTTGAAAACCAAGTTTAGCATTCTGCAAGCCCACTCTCTGGTCCAGGAGATTAGGGCAGAAGCGTTTTAGGAATTTTCAGCAGACACTCTTTGATTTATTTCACAACACTGAGCAGCTTTTCTTCATGCACTTTGAAGCCTTTAGAACATAACCCAGAGAAAAATGGGCATTCAGACTTCGGGGGCGGGCTGCAAACAGGGCCACTAAGTGCACATCTTACTTGTCACTGCTCCCATTAGCGAGCAATTTATTAATGTAATGAGTGTATGTTAGTGACTGCTACTATTTAGGGATGCTCTGTTTGATTCAGGGTGATGTATTTGTGAGTCCAGCTGAACCCTGGCTTTTGACCCCCATGTGAGGAGCGCTGGGTTGTGCGAGATGTTAAATCATCAGCGTGTTTTATACTTTGCACTGCAGAACTTTCCTATGAGCATGGTCTTCTGCATCACTGATAATGCTCTGCAAAACGTTGCCCATAATGGAATTTAAAGGCAAAAGTTAAAATGCACTGAAGCTGCCTTCAGAAAGCTTGCATTTTAATATTTTATGCCGATAATGTTCTTTTTAATTTTCCTTCATCTCAGTCAAAAGAACTTCCTTTAAAAAGCAAGGGGACAAAGACCGAACAGTTTACAATAAAGTTCCTTCTTAAACTGTTTGAAGTATTTAAGGTTACATGAGCCGTGCACTGTCAGTGGATTACGTCATCAGCTGTTTTAAAAACTTCTTCAAATAACTTAATTTGGCAGGCATATAATTGTAAATTATATGTTAAATTCTACATTATTACATATATTATATTATATATAAGTTATGTATTCCTTTGTCATATACAGTCTTATTAATTACATGATCCTTCTGGATTCAAAGCCACTAAGAACTTCTGTGCGCTTTTATAGATTTGATCCTGCTGGTATTTTTTATTAGAGATGTTAAGAATGCAGTATTTACAACAATTACAATAAATACTTTGCTGCAAATATTTTAAAAGGCTCCAACTGAAAGAATCCCCTGGAAACACACTCTCTACTTAAACATCATACCTGGTTTGTGTGTTTAAATACAGATAATTAACTTCCTCTAAAATGGCTTCATATTTTACACTCTAGACTGACTTTTGTAAACAAACTTGTTATTATAGTATTAGACTTTAACATCATAGTACTGTCGATACTATGTATCAAGTCCTTATAAAATGGAGTGAACTAAGTAGAATGGGGAAAAAAAGGAAAATTTTGCTGTTCTTATTTATCAAGTTCTCAGTAATATTCCAATTAACATCAAGACTGGGACCAAAGAAATCTGGTAAGCTGGGGTTAATCAGTACCATAAAGTATTACCTCCTGTCTATGTAAAACTTCATTTTCAAGGACCCTCACTACCCTTAAGCAAAAAAGATATCACTGAGGATGAAGTGTATCCAGTATATGACTATTTAGTAAACATTTCAGTAAGAAATAGATTTAGTAAGGATTTTGGATAGATGAAAAATTTGCCTTAAGGCTGTATGCTATGAGGGCTTGCTTGTGTTTTCTTCTGGGAAAACAAAGGACATAGCTCATTTTTAATCTTTTCTTTTCCTGTGTCCTTATTAAAAGAGAAAAAAAAAAAAAAGATCATCTCACGTGACTATGTAAAGCAACAAAAGAAACTGTAATTGTTTGTAATAAAACATACATGGGGAGGTGTATGTATTAGAAGAGTTGTTCTTGTCCATTTAAGTCTGCTTATTGTGTATTATGTGAACAATTTTCTCTATCTTTAATTAGAATTTTGTCTTAAAATCAATTCTCAGGAACCTGCAAATACATTGTATGTAGTGTTGTTACATAAACCACAGTACTTTACAGCGAGACAGTTTTTGCAATGTACAAAATATATATTCCACACGATAGTTATACATAGCAATAATGGGAGAGGAAAAAGAAGTGGGCAGTGTTTTAAGGTTATTAGAAGAGATCTTACCTTATGTTTAATTGAAGTCAGACAATGGATGGCCAAAGCAGAATGAGGCAAAACAGGAGGTGTACAAATATGGATTTAACTTTTAATCTGTTTTTTATCTGATTAGTGTTCAGAACAATCCACAATTCCTGTGGTGCAGTGGACTATGTAATTCCCTAACCTTGCTTCCTGTGGTAGCCTTAAAATTGAGTTAAATAGTAGTAATGTTCAAAATAGCATTTCAAAATACTGTATGAATTTATAAATCAGGAGAAATTTATCAAACATACTTGTTTGATAGATTGGAGTATAAAGAAATAGAGAACGGTATGTTTGCATTTAAAATCAACTTCAAAATGCTGCTTAATGAATGCCCATCTTAAGTGCTGAAGCTTGATGGCACAGAATTCAGAGGGCACTTTAGGAAGTCTGTGTTTGAGCTCGTCATGTCCATCTGTGAAGAGCAGTGCTCTCCCATCACCTCCTCCCCTGCTCTGCCTCCTGCTCCAGCCCTGGCAGCAGGGCAGCCCTGGGGGAACCACGCTTGTTCTGTGAGAGAGGCTTATTGGGCTTGCTATGAATGACTCTCCTCCAAGCTTTTCCAATTTAAAAAAATAACTTTTGTAAATTACTTGGTGTTGAAGAAATGGACTGGCCCTGACCAGAGAAGGTTTTACCTTTGCAGTCCAGGTCCTGGGCTGCTGCAGCAGTGGCAGTGCAGCAACATATTTATGTATAACAGTCTTTACATTAGAGCAGGCAGGTGGAGAAAGAGGGTGGGGTTTTTTTAGATATGGAAGGAAAATGAGTATACATGCAAATTCTGGAGTGCTTAGATATGGAAGGAAAATGAGTATACATGCAAATTCTGGAGTGCTTGGATGAGAAGGTGCTGTGTGGGTTTAGGTTTGAGTAATATAAACCATCTTTCTCAAGTAGTTGGCTGTTTATCTGCGTAGGACTAATGCAGAGTGGTACAGAGAAGGTGATGTCGACCCTCTCCTCTTACCCGACTTTGATTATTTTTCCCTGTCTAAAGAATAAGGTGTTTAAGCTTGGTGTTTTGTGGAACAAGGACAAACATGCTCCAAGCATCTTGCAGTATAATTTCTGTGTATTTAGGATGTAAGAAAATGCTAAGAAAAAAATAGTAGGAGGGGAAATTAAGTCAGTGACTCATTTTTAATTACTGGGAAATCCAGAGTCCTTACCCAAACAGACATTTCTTAGAAAATGTGCTGGAGGTGCTCTGGACTTTCAAGCTGCATTTTGCCTGGAAATTAAACCAGTAAATTGTTCAAACGGCCCTGGCACCATTTCAGGCCAAGCCACCCAACTTTCTCCCAAACAATTTCTCAGCATAGTTAGCACAGGCCAAGAAAAAAACATATATTCATTCACTGGACAGTTTTCTTAGCAATTTGGCTCTAGCCACATGGTTTTAGAGGGTGAGAATTACAGTTGTTTTATGTGCCCTACCTCCCTATCCTGGCCTGTGGATGTCCAGGCTTCTGCTCCCAAGCATCCCACTCCTGCTTCCAGAACCCCTTCCACCCGTCCCTGCCGCACTGCGGGCTGCTTGCCAGCTGAGCGTGGGCTGGTTCTGGATAAGTACAATGGATTGTCTCCCTCTGGTAAATTGATTATGTCCCAGTGCCTGTACGTTATAAAGAAGCCAAAGATAACCACAGCCTTGCCTAATGGGCTGGAGAGTATTTGATCTGCAGTCCCAGGCAGTACATCATCTCTAGCGTCCCGATTTCTTTCTGGAATAACTATACTGTCTTCAGTGACATTTTTTTTTATTATTTTTTCTGATGTAATGTAGAGATAATCAGGCCTGTCTTTCTTACACACTTCTGCCCTCTTTTCTGTTTTAGGATTTTCCTGTTTCTTTTGGAGCAGCTCTGTTACTGTGTTTCAGATTTGACACACTCTTCTGTTGTATATCCTCTGAACGCTCAGCAGCTAACACTGCCGTCCAGCTTGCTGAGCCTTTCATATTCCTTCAGAATGCTGCACTAGAAGAAAAAAAATGTATTTTTAAAAGTTTTTAACTGGGAAGTTTTTTTATTTGTAGAAAAAATCTTGTACCAGGATTGCATTCACTGGAAGACAGTAGAAGTTAATTGTGTGTACATAAAGAACTGTTGTGGATGCTGTTTGTCAGTTCTTGTAGAACCATGTTGCCTATGAGTAGGAACAGGTTGCAGTTTATTCTCTGAAGTCTGCAAGGTACATAAAAAGCATTCTCCCTACTGCTTTCTTCTGGGTACATCTGTTCATCCGGCACACCAATTTCATATGGTGGGCAGTGAAAGGGAAGAGGAGTGGAAGATCTAGTGTTGCTTTTTTTCTCCTTCCCCATGAGGGCAGAGGAGACATGCTGTGCTTGGCAGTGTGCTGGCAGAGCAGGACCATGTCCTGCCCAAAGCCAGCAAGATCCCAGCTTCAGAGATCTTTGTCCTTCCTACACTGTGTGTTTGTGCTTAGCCTTAGTGAAGGGTTTGAGGCTGACTGCAGCCACCAAAGATTTGATCCTTTGGTGGGTCAAACCCTTACAGACTTGGCTAGTTTGTGGGGCAGATGAACAAAAGTAGGTTTCAAATCTCAGCTCTTGCAGGGATGTTGCCAAGTTAAGTATCCTGAGTGGACTGTGGTGTTTTCACTGATTTTATTGTGATATAAACTGTAAAAGAAGAAGTTTGGGTAGATCAGACTGGAGATCTCCTGGGATTATGCTGCTCAACTGCTCCGATCTTCCCAAAGGCACAACTGAGAGGTGATGTCTCAGCCTTGGGAGCGTGCTTAGCACGTGAGGGCAGGGAGACCCGTGGGTGGCCTGTGTGCAGAGCTACAAAGAGCTGGGTATTGAGGATATGATTTGTGTTGATGGGACAAGAGGCCTCATTTCATTCGTCTCAACAGGGACAAAGCTACAGCTTCAGGGATGAGGACCTCCTATCCAGGATATTTTCCTTTTCATATATTTACATGCACAACAAAGATCTAAATACTTTCCAGCAGTTTGAAGAACTGTAAAAGGTGATTTAATGTGCACCAGCATTAGGACTGAAACAACATACCTGACTTCATTGTACTGTGGTTTTTGCTGTTGCAGGTTCTAAGCTCTCATAGCACCAGTGTATGTCATGCAGCTGGGGTGTTCCTCCTGCTCTTTGTGTACCAGTTCAGGTGCTCAGCTTTCAGCATGAAGATTCAGTTCTTATCACTTATATTCTTACCAAACAACCGAACCAAGACTGAAAAAGGGTGACTGTAAAAGAATGGCCCTGGAAGTTAATTCTTCAAAGAACCAAAATTAATTTGGAGGGAGGTGGGAAAGAATAGCTTTTGAATTGGAGAAAATAAAATTTTGTGTAGGTGACATCCAAAGGAGAAAATGCATAAGGTTTTCTCTAAGATTCTCTAAGACTTTTTGCCAGACAAATGAGTGATGTTTTATTGATATTTGCTTGGGATGACTTAAATCTGAACAAGCACAGATTTTGATCAAGGAAATAGTTTGCTATATTTTTAATATTTCAGACTGATGAAATTCTATTCATTTTTTTGGCACAGTTTTTATTTTTCTTTTTTCCTGTATAGCATTAGCCTTCTTGATGATTCCTGCTTTATCCTTCTACACAGGATTGCTGCTGCTTTGCAGAACCATGTTCTGGCAGCATCTCAGAGATCTAAGAAGTGTCTGATCTTGCCCTCCAAAGTGGGGACAGCTCATCATTATCATGATAATATTCACTTTTGGTATTGGGTTTACATGCTTACCTTGACTGCTTAAAATCACTTCCTTTCCCTTCATCAAGTGTTGCCTAACTTGGAGATATACGCATTTCGTGTGGGTGGGAAGGCTTTTCCTTGGTCGTGCTGTCTGACAACAGCAGAGATGTATGGTTTGAAGGGGGCTGGAGTAGAGCCTTAACTACAAACCCTACCCACTTTTCTAGTACTGCTCGTCTGAAAATCTCCCCGATCTTCAAAAATGTATCAGGGAGAATATTCACATGTCAGAGAAATATTGATTTTTTCCTACTAACTATTAATAGAATAACGAGAGAAAGATGAAAAGGAAAAATTCAGTATGCCGCTGCTGCTTTTCTGACAGCATGGGGAAAAGAAACTTGGATTTTACCTTTTTACAAGTTCTTAAGTGGAGTTCATCCTGGCTTCCTGGGAAAGAAATATGCCTCATGTGGAGCGAAACGGTGTGATTTGCTGGAAAAGGTTTTGCTGCAGTGGATCACAGTGAAAGTTGCCAGTGGCTGGCTATCCACATAAGATGGGAGGAGAAATGTGATGGAGCTGAATGTAGTTTTGGGAGCAAGAACAATCTACATATGTAAATTCATGTAATATAGTGAAAGTATGTCATACAGCATCTCCCTTTGTACTCTGGGGAAATAACATGTACATTAATATGGGAACGTGAGCATGTGAATTCCATATACTGTCACCCACAAGAGTGAAATAAAGAGCTGCAGTTCCTAATTAACCTCACTGGAAAGCTCTTGGGTGTGAAGTTAAAAAATACAGAAGGGTTGCCTAGCAAGCTGTTCCAAATTTCAGCTTCTTTTTTGAAGGTCTGGGTCAACCCAATGACTCTCCAGGCATTGTTGACTAATAATTTTGTTTGCTTGTTTGAGGGCTTTAGAAGTTAATTAAGTATAAATCAATGCTTGAGGCTTCTGTGAATGCTGGTCACTCCATTGCTGAAAGAACACTGCAGAAATGGAGGGAGTGAGGAAGAGGTGACCAGAATGATTAAGGACACGGAAAACTGTTATGAAGAGAGATTGAAAAGACAGATTATTTCTTCTAAAATGGTAACAAGTGGCAGCATCGAAAAGAAAAAAAAAAATAAAAAGAGTGAAATTCTTATTCTGCCTTCTGCCTAGCACCAGGGCAAAGGTATTCACTTATATTGAATACATAAAATAAAAGACTAGTAGAGGAAAAGCTATCTACATAATACAACTGCAACATGCCTACTTCTTGCAGACTGACTGGTGCCTGGTGGAGAGGTCCAAGGTAGAGTAATGACCCCTGTGCTTACATGAGTTGGCAAAGGGAAACCCAGGAGCTTCAATAATTCACAAGGAAGTTGTTGGGTTTTTTTGAAAGCAAACACAAACATTAACTCTGTGCTGCTGTTGCAGGGTATTTGTTGGAAGTGGTGCCATGGGGCAGGTCAGGGATGGTGGGGAGGTCTGCAGGTCTCCTCCGGGTGGGCAGTGCAAGGGCTGTGATCCGGTTGAGAGCGTGGTTGTATGGAGAGGCTGGGGAGAGCCCAAGAGAAATGTGGTTTTTTGCTGTTGTTGCTGTTTTCTCCAAAATATGAAGTCTGTCCCTATCTCTGGCCATGAGTATTGAGTTCAAAATGCCTCTTATTTTTCCCATTATCTCCTGTAACACAAATAAAGTGAATGTGTAGAAATATTGAACAACATTTTTAATACTTGACGATTTCTGTGGTGTGCGATAGAAATGTCTGTTCTCAGAGACACGATGGAACTCCTACATACTATTTTTCACCATAGTTGAGTTACCAAAGATCTGGCCTATAATAACCTGCTCTGACTTACTAGCAACTTTGTGCTTTATAGATCCTTTTTTACAGTTTCCTTTTTCACAAAATTTGCATTTGTTCTTCCTAGCAGAGTTAAAGAGTGATTTCATTTTTATTTTCAGTGGGGAATGGGTGGAAAGCAATGACTTTAGATTTCAAGTCAGGAGGGGGTAATGACTGGCAATTTCAGCTGTCATGATAGATGATGTTATGAAAAAAAAAAAATTGTCGCTGATGGCCATCCTTGATAAATACTTCCTTATCCCAGCATCACCTCTTACGTGTATAGCCACTTCCTATGAAAAAAAAAAAGGATTTTATGTTTTTAGGACCTCTTTTTGTATTTCTCTGACTGTTTTTAGTACCTCTGTTACCATGAATGCAGTCACACAGACTTAAGGAGAAGCAGTAATAATCTTTGCGATGGGGTAAAATACCGTTTTTAGACATAAACTTGTGGCTATATGTTTGTTTCTTTGCAGTCTAGAAGTGCATGCTGAGTCCTGCTGGCAGCTGGGAATTCTTATTTCTAGCAGAAGTGATCTCCCATTTTCAGTCCTGCAGGGCAATAAAATAGTGGACTACACAGCCTTAATGTATAGCTTTCCTGAGAAACTACAGCTGGTTTGGGACCACATTTTTTTGCCTGCTTTGGGCCCCAGGCAACTATAAATGCTGGGAGTGGAAAAGGAAACATTTGTGGCAGTTATCTTTTAGAGGGCTGGCATCTGCTGGAAGTTGGTCGGTCTTTGGGTGGGTTAGACAAAGTCAAAATACATGATGAATTTGCACATGGTTCTGCATGGTCTTTCAGGTTAATTCAATCGTTACTATGGTTTATTTGTAACCCATACTGTGCTGCATGGCTCTCGCAGTGTTAGCAGTGAATTTACTGTGCAAATTCATATTAAGAAGCAGCTGTGCCCTCATGAGCATGTATTTGAGTTAGTTAAGATGAACAAAATATGGAAAAGGTGATGTTTGTTTTACACATTATTTTTCTCTTTCTAGTTAATCCTTCCTCTCCCAGCTTCATACTTATAAAATACTTGTAAAATGCTACATGCAACCACAGCTGAAATGTGGGAAGTACAACTGAGAAACCAGCATTGGTTGAAAACCCCCTCAAAATACATTTTTTTTTCTTGTTTATTTCTTTTTCCTTTTTTTTTCTTGTGGCAGGTAGTTTAATCTCATGTCCCACTGCTCCAGAGTTACAGTTGTCTGAATTGCAAGACTTGTGATGCTCAGACACTGCCAAGAACACATTAAGAAAAACTTGGGTGCTTTTACACCAGTAGATCTCGGGTGACTTCAGGTCTACAGTTTGGAGATCATTCCTATTAGAAATAGCCCCCAATTTCCTTTCTTTAAATCCTGAGAGAAACCACCATGATGTCATTATGCAGGGAAAATACCAGTTCAAATCAGTTTAAAGAAACATGAATTTTCTTTGTATGTCTTCTATTGAAGTCCAGTGTACTGCAGTCATGTTAAATTAGACATCTGTTTCATAAACCTCTTCTCTTTCTTAGAAATCAAGGATATAAACTGTCGTACTCACCCATTTGAGTGATCTCTTGTATTTTTGTAAAGGAAAAAAATCCCCAGTAGAGTAACCTAAACACAGTGTTCAAATTTCACTGATCCTCTGGAAAGCAGTATTATCCCTAAAGATGCCTGTGCTTTCCTGGCATGGATAGCAGGAAAACACACTACCGTTATTTCAGGGAAATATCATTAGACCTGTGCTGTCATGTCTCCCTTGGTGACACGAGCCATGTAAAAGACCTCTCCCTCCTTCAGGAGCTTCTCAGTTGTTTAGGTGTCTGCCTTATTAATGAGATTTTACTGAAAAAAATAGAGTAAAAATATTTCCTTAAGTTGTATTGCATAGACAGTGTCTTTGGTTCTGTGCAAGCCAGAAATTTTCTCATCCTGGAATTCTAGAGGCATGTACAAGACCATGATGGCTTTTTGTTTGTTTGATTTGGTAAGACAGGACTGTGCAAATGCTTGAATTTCAAGAGAGGGAATAAAACAAATAAGTACAAATAAAGGAAAAGTAATTTTCCACGTAAAGATGCTCACATTTTCTTTGCCTTTCCCCTCCTGCATGGCCACTACTTTCTTTGTGTACATGAAGAAAGGGGAATTGTAATTACGTGAGTCACCATCAGGAAACTCTTGCAATGCTAAAATAATTAAAATTTTTAATTTCACAGACCATAATCAAAATTGAGGTTTTGTTAGGAAAATGAGTCTCAAGCCTGTGTTTGACTGCAGTGCTCTCAAAGAGAAAGAGCAGCCCTGCCTTTTAGGTCATTTAAAAACTAAACAAAGCAAAACCCATACACTGAGACTCAGTTACATCCAGATACACAGAGGGTGGTGCAGTACGAGATGGCAGATAGTAAACTGAACTGGGCAGACTGAGGCTATATTGACAATCAAATAGAAAAAGAAAGTAAAATGTATTTATTTTTTTTTCTCCCAAGGTCTATCACATGAATCTATCTACACAGATATATAATGATACATTTGATTCTGTGTGTCTCAAAATGTTACTCTCAAACATTCTTCCAATATCTCCCTTTGTTCCTTTTCTGAAGGCACGCTGATCTCAGTAGTTGCCTTTTCTGGCAAGGATAGAAAATGCATACTGAAATATTCTACATGTGTAAACAGCTCTTATACTCTTGGATAAAAAGCATGCTAAAATGAAACTAAAGATTGAAAGTATGTTTCAATAACTCAAAAATAAATGGTAATAAAGCTGTAATTATCCCCAAAGCTACAAACACAGTAAATAAGTTAAAGTTAAATTTATAACACCTGCAAGCATATTAAGTATGCAAAAGCAAAACAAAGGCAGCCAAATGACTTTAGCTTCACCCTGTAGTAACACTAAGCAAATTTAGTTAGAGAATAATGATGTTTGTAGTCCTAGATTCATTTGTTTAAAAAAATGAGCTTACCTTATTTTTTCATTTTTTTTAAATCTCACTGTTACAATTGCATCTGTAGCAGAGCAGTTAAATCCATGTTGTACATGCAGACCTCAGCTCATCCTGTGAATAATGCCTCCTTAATCTAAAGGAAAGTGAGGCTACTATTTACTTAAATCTATTAAAGCTGAGAAAAAAAAACATTTTTCAAGATCTAATTCTTCCATACCTAGCACATAAAAGGTTACATATATTCTTAGTTTTCTTTACATATTTTGTTGTAAAGACTTGAATCCTTTAGAATTAATAGTCAGCATTTTTAGTTTAAAATTTCTACAAAACAATTTTGTTTCTCATAGCGAATGAACCCAGTGCTATTGTGATCATGCCTCCCTAAACTGATTTGTTTCTGATAGAATGCTGGGCAGGTCAGGTTGAAAGGGCTTGGTGTACGCTCAGCTATCACTTTTAATAAACAGTAATTTCTTTGTCTAATGTCTCTGCATTTTCTTAAAAATTATACCATGGAAGGGTTTATTCTCTCTTATATATTGTTAATTCTGAAAAGAATTGTGCCGCACCTGTTTCTAGACTAGCTCAGGTGATTTCCATTTGAATTTGTTAAGCAAAAGATTTTTAAAAGCATGGAAGTGTTAGACCTATTTGCTGGACTTTATTTTTGGAATTATGTACATTTGGGGGCCAATTACAAAAATACATTATTTTCATTAATATATATAATTAAATTTTATTTCCTTTTCTAAATAAACAGCAAAGTTGGAATTTCCCTTAGATCTCAGGCTCCTATTAAGCAGATCTGAGGTGAATGTGGCTGGGGAGGAGCAGCAATATTTTAGATATGAAGCTATTTTGATTTACTTTGGACTGAACAACTTAATTTATAAAGCACCTGGTACCAGATAGAAGAGAATGATTCACATGCTGTGGTCAGTGGCTGGACTTGGACTACCTGAAGATATTGCATAGTGCATTTGCATTAAGTAGGTATATTTTAATAAACAGCAACATCCCTGCTGAAGCAGCTTTGAGGTGGAGTGGCTCATCTTCAAGAGCAGTGAGTGGAAAGCTGAGGTGCATGTTGACTCTCTTAACCAGGTCTCCTCTCTGTAACATGTCACCCTGAGTTTTTCAAATTTCCATTTTTGCAACTAAAACAAGGGAAAAGATTCAATATTGACCGTTCAAGCCTCAGTGCCAACTGGCCTTAGTTCCATGCTTGTCTATGTATATAGTCCTTTCCAGGGTGTATGCACAGATTTCTCTCCAGAACCAAACATTTTAGTAAACTATGTGTTCTTAATGAATTTTCCAGATATCTACTGTATTGGTTGAACTTAATGGAAGATAAAAATTTCTCCAAATTATAGTTTGCTCTCTTGTCCTTCTGTGATGCAGATGGCTACTGTGCATCACAGAGCCAAGCAGCAGCAAATGCTGCTGCTGTCACTGGTTAGGGGCATCCAGAAGAGGTGACCTAACACTTCTGGTCATAGGCAGGTTGCATTTCTAAACCAGACTTGGACGGGTATTCATGTGGTTAATTTCTGAGCAGGCTTGGTGCCTTCTTTGTTGATAGGAGAGTTTCTTACACATCTCTTCAAGTTCAGAGACCCATCTATCAAAACACAGTGGTAAGGCTGGCTCTCCATCTGTGTGGGTTGTTGTCCATTAGGTGCAAGAAGTGTCTCAATGTCTTTCTTTAAATGTGGATAAACTACATTTGTGCCGCAGTGTGTCTCATTCACAAGCGAACTGTATGGATTTGAAAATCCATTTGTAGTACCTGGGGAAATAATTGTTGCTTCATGCTTCTCCCTGTTTCTGTGAGGACAACCAAGTATTAGGAGCACTCTAAAAACTCATTGGAAGAGGTCCAGGGGTTTTCCGAGAATACTGTTTATGGTTTGTTTAAGGTTATCAATTATGTCTCAAATAAAAAGCTCTCTACAGATGATCATTGTGCTGTACTTTGAACTCATTTAACTGGACATTATTTACAGAATATTATCCTGGTTATGGCAGTTTTTGTCACACAGTGATATTACTTTTCCATTATATGCTGCATGTGACTGCCACATAAGTTTGATAATAAATGTTGGGAAATAAAAAACAGAGTAAGTGCCTCAGTATGATAGCAATTCCCATGTGATGGGAAATAATATCATAAACTTCAAATTACCTTTTAAATAAATGTTTACGTCCAACACATCCATTAGATCATAGCCTGAAGGGTCAGGAGGATCATTTCTTCATATTTCACTCTATGCATTATGATTGCTTTTTTAGGTGTAAATGATGTTTTTAAATGAAGAATGTCACTTGAACTATACACAAACAACGGCTAGACATTACTGAGTCGCAGTACGGCAGAAATAGCCTCAGCCACTCGGCTAAATTTAGAAGTGCAGCAGTAAATTGAATTCATTCTTAGAAAATAGTTTTAATGGTATACATGCTGAGATGATACAGAAATACAGCTCGTGTCACTCTCACAGTTTGCAGCTTTGACATTTTAGTCAAGTTTAAATTCTAATTGTTGTTTGGTAGATGACTGATTCGCTGAATGCTTATGAGAGTAAAGATTTTGGAGAGTGGGGAAGAGCGTACCTGAACATGCAGAGAAGTGTGCAGGTAACGGCATATTAACAAGGGTCTTAAGCATCTCAGGCTTTCTGTGCTTGTCAAGTGATGCCACCTCTATAAGTGCCCAGGGATGGTCTTTCCCTGAGAGAACCTGGTGTGAAACATCCCAGATGTTGAGACCCTACTATTCCTAATGCCTTTCACAGGAAGGGGACATTGCTAACCATCTCAAGAATGAAGCAAACCCAAATCCCAGATTTGGACATTTCTCTGCTCTGAGCTGAACCTCCATAGTCCATATGTCCTTGCAGAACCCATTTGGCTCCCCAAAACACTCCACACATCAAAGCTTTCATACATGGTGGTGTTAACTGTGCTATTCCTGCAGCACTAGGCTAAAAACCTAACCGGGAATTAAGATGGTTGAGCTTACAGAGAGGTGGCTTTGAAGAAGCAGAAGCTGTAGGTGTCCTGAGACTACAGACATGCATGTGGGGATGGGGCAGGTTCCTCAGCCTGGGCCGTGCATGAAGGGAGTTAGGGAAGGAAGAGCTGTCAAGGGCCATTAGACAATCTGGAAATAAATTCAAACAAAAACTTTCTGTTTACAGGCAGGGGAAAACCCATTGTCTTGGAGATTTAAAAAGTCAATCGAGAAATTCAGTGGTGTTGTTGATGCAACTATGATTTGACCTTCCTGTTTACCTTAAACATTTTTTATGGTATGTGCAGTGACGTGGTTGCTTTGTTTAAGGTATTTGACAGTTACAGCAGTTCTGGGAATAATTGTTTTGGTTCTATACATGTCAGGAAAGAAATATGTTAATATTTGAGATCAGGTTGGGTTTTTTTTAAAAACTTATTTATATTTGTTGTGTTTCTCAACTTTACCTTCTTTTATAAGTTAGTTTTAAAACTACATTTCTTAGTAACATATTAAATGCTTTATGTCCAAAACATTCTTTTTAGTTTGAGGTTAATCTACTCTAGAACCAGTTGGCTATAATATTACTTCTTTTGTCATTATCATTTGCGTAGAAATGGTATATTAATTTCTTAGAGTTCACTTGATCCTGATTCTTTTTTGTTAGCAGAGGTCTATAATCCTTTCCACAGCAACCACTTGTAAAAGCAGAGGATTATGACTTGAGGCAGGATATGAACAGCAGGAACAGATCAACTTAAAAACAAAGATCCTGTTTGAGTACAAATGCTATTGTTAGCAAAGAGTTAGGGTGAGTCAAGTGGCAGGACGCCTATTAGAATATAATAAATACGTATCTACGCCACATGGCACACTAGCCAGAAGACACATCCTTTTAGCAGTTATGTTATAGACCACATATTTTTATACCTTTATTTATTACACTTTTTCCTAGTCCAATAAACCATTCCCTCTGAGAATGGCTGATATCTAAACATCTGAACAGCTTTTTGGTTTGCAGTAGATTTATTTTTCTGTCTAAAAAGTTTCTGTACTGTTATACTTTTCCCAAAATCTACGAAAAGCAGATATTTGAAATTACACTACTGCAAGGTTATTCTGAGGTTAGTAATAGCCATTTTGGACTATTGCTGTCTTTTTTTATGATATGTGTGATCCTTCAGAGGAAAGGAGATCTTTTTTCTTTGTACCTATATTAAAAAAAACAAAAACCAATAATATTTTTTCCTTTATTAAAAACTCTTAGTTTTAATACTGATAGTTTAACTGACCTATCTGACACTAACATGTGTAACTCAATTTCAAAATATTTTAAAATTTTTTCCTAATATTTTTCCTGTTGAGGTCAGTAGGAAGTAACAAAGGTAACAAGTGACAGAAAGTTTTCTAGACAAGTGTGAAAACCCCCCTCCTTTTTGTAAAAATTTGAAAAATTCTTGCCTGACATGGATGAAATTAATAAATATACAAAATGCAGTGATGGAGTCAAGTAGCAGTTTCACTTGGGACAATCTATACAGTTATTCCAACAACTGATACCACATACAAGGAGTAATCTGTGCCTCCCAAACTGCTGGCTCTATTTTTGTAAGATTATATATATAAAATACATAATATATATATAAAATGTATTGAACATCATAAAATAATTCCACACAAGCATCTCCAATGGCAAGTCAAACAGGAGCTCTAGTAGAAGAAAATGTTTGGAGGAGTCTTTAATCATTGCCATGTGGTAGAGAAAGGAGACTCAGTATAATGGTTTCAGTGGGTTTGTTTGAATGCTTGCTACTGCATGGATTAGGATCCCTCTTTGGTGTCCTAAAGTTTGCAAGGTTAAAAAAAACGAAACATAGTCTTAAAGTTATATTTCTAGCTCCTGTCTGAAAGGAAGATTTTATTGCACTTGATATATGGAGGTTTTCAGATCACCCTACTGATGGCAGTTGGGGCAACTATATTATCAGTGAATAAGAAAACAGAAGCCATGGCATTTCAACAGTGTGAATTCTTCAGACTGTATTATTTTGTTAGCCTGAGGCAAGAGACTGTGCTCTTAGTACTCGTCTGTGCAGAATGAGTAATCTGAGACAAATGTGTAACCATACCGTGTGTGCAATATGTCCAGATATTGTGGACTAGCCGGTCTTGCTGTGCGCCACAAGCAGCCAAGTAGCTCTCATGGACAATAGACATATGTTAAAAAATGATAATTTCATTATACTGTCTGGGATTTCACCACACAGAACTGATTCTGAGAGCATTAGAACAATGACGGTGTAACTGTGGGTCTGTTTATCCTATTAGAATCAGAATTTTATACTGTAAGGAGTTGGTTATACCAGCAGGATTTTCTGTTACCTAAGGAGAATTCTGTGTTTCTGTGTGAATTCTATGCATGGTAGCAACTGAAAATACGTATTCCCAGTGCGATCTATTTCGGTGTTTTAACATGGCTTGCATTAGTGTATGTGATAGCTTGAATTTTCTTTCTTCGCCAAAGCTGCTTAAACAATACAATGACAGATTCCTGCTTTTATTCTTCGTTAATGTCATTCTTCATCCTCTCTGCCCCACATCAGAGAGGAAGTGTTGTGAGTTTGCTATTTTAATGAAGAGAAATGAGGCATCTATCAACCAGGATTTATACTGGAGAGCACATCAATTCAGTTGCCTTGAGCTTGCTGAGTTTGCATATCCAGGGCCAAGCAGCGCTCTCAATTACTCCCGTGCAACCCCATTAACTTCGGGAGGTTGCGCAGTTCAAAAGTGGCTTCACAGAACGCGGGGCGATATTAGGGCAAAAAAAGGCTGTTAGAGAAGACAAGCTCCAAAATATTCTTTTTTGGTTATCTAAAAGGAGCTGTGCGTGAAGCCATAATTACGCTTTTGAAAGGTTAGGGTAGTCATCGCATAGTAATTTCATTGAGTATTTCTTTGTAGATGTGCCTAACAGAACAGACAGCCTCCCAAAAATCCCTGCAGTGAGGGGGAAAACATTTCCAGCCCTGGAAACATATTGTAAATCATATGTCTTTAGTAGACTGTATCCTGTAATTACTCTTAACCGTAGGTTGTTTCTTCCCTTTTCTCTCCCTAGGAGCTATGCCGTCAGCGCATGGCAGTGAAAACGTCTGATCGCCCGGAGCCCCTGCACGCTTCTCGAATAAACAGCGTTTCCTCACAGTACAGCGATGGGCCCATTCCCAGCCCCTCGGCCCGCAGCAGCACCTCCTCCTGGTGTGAGGAGCCAGTCCAGTCCAACATGGACATCTCCACCGGTCACATGATCTTGGTAAGGCATTTCTGTCTTCACAGCATGAGAAATTTCATGAGAATTTAAGGTACCTGCTCAGCTTTTGGAAAGAGAAAACTTTAAAGAAAGGGAAGCTGTCTTTTCACAGGTAAAAAATATTCCTGAGCTTTGTTGGTAATCTTAGATTTATATATTAAAACTATAGGGATTTTTATTTCAGTTTCTTTTTTTTTTTCCTCTCTGAGTTGCATTCTTTTATCTTGGACATATAAACTGTTTGCATGATTGCTTTGAAAAAGATAAATCCTGTATTGTCCTGTTGTCTTACTAATTTATGTTTACCTCATCTTGGACAACTGAAGAAAACTGCTAAATTTCTGATCAGCTTGCTGCTTATTCTCATGTATCTTCAGGTATCTGAGCTGAGAAGGTAACAGAATTTTAGTGATATTGAGCAATTTGTTTTCCATTACCTGTAGAAAAGAAAAGGGATCTGAATTTTGAGCCTTGTCTGAATTTTGTTGTCCTTGGCTGAACTTCTTCCGAGCTGGATCTCTTCTATGTTTGGAATGATCCAAATATATTTTATTGGTGGAGTTTGCAATGGAAAGCTTGAGTTACTTCCAGACGTGACTTGTGACCGGTATCAGCGTAGAAGATGGACATATAAAAGTCTGTGTGTATGTAAGAGTCAGAGTCCAGTATTTAGGAGGGGCTGCAGCTTGTTTCTGTCTCTCTCTGTTAGAGTCCTGCTGGGAGAGCTGTAGAGTAATCCCTCATTTTTTGGGCCTTATTTTCCTCCTTTAAATAGTTGCTGTCTTTGTAAAGTGCATTGAAATTAGCTGAGAAGTTAGGTGATGGTGGTGAGTCAGGTGTTATTTTGCTTGCTATATTTGATTTCTGCTATTTATTAGTATGGTTGGTCTAAAGTAAGCACCCTGTCCAGCTGGTAGTGTTGCCATGCTTTTGGAAACTTCCCTGGTGATTTATTTGTGGACCAAGAAGACTCACCAGTGGGGTGTCTCAGAAGAAAACTCTCCATCATGCTGTACTTTTTGGGTCATAATTTTTCAACTTCTTTCTCTCTTCTAGACTTATATTTGAAACTACTATCATCTCAGGTATTTTCAAGTTCTTACAAACCACCTCACATAATGGAGAAGGGAATGAAGGCAGGCAAAACCCAAAGAGCTAATTTGACCTCAGCTAAGCTACTGACCTCCTTCAGCCTTGATCAGGTCAGCTATAAAACTGAGCAAAAGCAGGGCAGGATTGTAAACCAGGTGCTTCGTCAGAATATGTCATCCTGAGTAAATACTTCTTCCCCTGTCTATTGCCTCCCAAAACTGACTTAATTAAGTGTTATGTTAAAATCTGTTATGCAAGTGCAATTTGGAAGGGTTGTTCCCATGATAGAAAACAATTTGTTATAGTTTTTACTGTCCCACTTAAGCCTAACCAGAATTAAAATTCACTTAATTTCCTTTCATAGTTAACTAAAATGCTTGTGGGAAAAAAAGAACGTCTCCAATTGCCCCGTCTCAGAATAAGTACAGATTTCTGTTGTAAGCAATATATTTGTATGGAAATAAAAGCAAAAATTCCTATGTAGATGGAAATATGCATTTAACATTTGCACACAGTTGCAGCTACTTTAAATTGAGCAAAATTGTTTTCATCTATATTATTGGGAAAAATAAAAAATCACAAAATGAAGTTTTAAGGAGAGAAAGTTACATATGAGAACCACTTATTCTGGCTTTGGGAATTTCTGCAAAATTGCAAGAAAGAATTGTCTTCATATGGCAGTAAATAAACTTTAAAAAATAGTCAGATTGGTCCAGATCACTGTTACGGTGTTCGGTGTCTATAATTCAGTCAATCCTGTTTAACCCTGGATGAACTCATACATATGTTAGCTATCTAACAGCATATGTTATATCTTAGATGGTGAGGGTTCAAAGAAGGGTAAAAGAAATGCTGCAGTGTCTTGAGAGTATAAAGCATACAGAGAGGATAAAAATAGTTAATTTGTTTAGTCTAAACTGAACAAACAAAAATCAGTGATTCGGGGAGTCTGCCTATGTGCTTTGAAATGCAGGATGGGGAAAAATTGTTCTTAATGGACGCAGATGATACGATTAGGAAGAAAATATGGGTTAGAATCAAAAAGATCCATTTAGCCTGGATATCAGGGCAAGCCTAATAAGAGGGTCAGGCAGACAGTGGGGATGTTTACTTAAGGGAGGTAGTTAAACCGTAAATTCAAGATGTGCTGAAGGCGAAGCCAGGTTAGGTTTACATGGGAGGATCAGCATCGCTCAGCTACAGCACTGAAGCAAATGATTGGACTTGATCAGAAATGCTGGTGTTTTGTGTCACTGTGGGTCACACTGAAACCGGAGAGCTGACCCAATTTATGTTTTGCTCAAAAATAAATGCACATAGCTGTAATACCTTATTTGCCTGAATTTCTCTCCCTCTGGAGATGCTCTGGCTTGTTGGACTTGAGCAATAGAAAAGGCTTGCCAGAGGTGAGCTTTTCCTCCCCTTGCCCTGTGGCTACAAGTGGAGGAGAGTGAGGGGCCACTTTGCAGCTTTTGTACCATTCAGTACAAGAAGTTTTCCAGTTCTTCCCGTTTCCTGCTTCCACAATCTTATCTTTCAAATTTTGTAGATTTTTTCATGAAAAATATCTCAGTGCCCAAAAAAACAATGAAAAATATTAGCAAGGCACCTAGTAAGAGTGGTAAATACCATCTGCTTTGCAGGGTAAATGTACTTATAGGTCTGTAAATGTATTTTCCAGCTCTGCAGTGTGCAGCAAAGTGTAAGTTAGCTGAGCTGGGGCTCCTCAGTCTTTATTGTTTGTAGGAGCCAGGACCTCCCCAGAGAAAGTAAAACAATGGATTACTGCATAAAGTGTATAAAGCAGGAAATACTTTGTTTTTATTTATAAACAGAATAAATCTTTAATGAAAGTAACTTTGAAGAAATGTGTCTGCAACTGCTGAATGACTCCACATAACTTTGCTCAGAGGTAGCATTCTTCCAAAACATTTCTGTAAAGCTGTTTAATTTGNGTAAAGCTGTTTAATTTGCTGGACAATGCTAGCAGGTCATACCTGAAGTGATATCCAAGCCACCTCAGCTTTGGGTTTATTGGAGATTGTGGTTGGCCACAGGTACCGTTTTCCTTGAGGACTTGCTGGAGAAAACAGGAATCTTCCAAACTCATGTGGCTCTGGGGCAGTCTCCTCATTTAGACTGAAACCAATCTTTCAAAGAGAAAAATCCTGCATTTCTGCCACTTTCCTGTGCAGCAAAGGCAATGTCTTTGCACTGCTGACAGTAGCATGAGGTAGTTTGTACTGTTGGCAGGAAGAAGCAGGGAGGACTCGTGAGGCCCAGAAGGACAGCGATAACAACATTCAGAGCTTTTTTTTTCCTTTTCACATTCTTTTTCCTCACATTTATAGCAGGAGGATGGCCCATATGGCACTTTTTGATTCTGTCTTTCTAAAGGATCCAAGCACTTTGGAAAGTGTAATTAGAGGAGCATGTTTTATGCAGTAGTGTTTGTGGCACTGACTGTCTGGTTTCAGCATGAACAACAACAAAGGAGTGCCCTCATTTTGGTCACCATTGTTTTTGCAAGAAAACAATTGTTTTTCAGAAGGTCACAGCAAGGGAAAGAGTAGGAACTTAGAATTAGATTTCCACCCACTCTATTCACATGTTTATATTTCAAGTGCCAAGAGAAGTCCTAATAAAGTGCAACACTTCCCTTTGCAGTCCAGCAAGAAATCTGGGGGTATTTGGAGGTGTCCAGGAGAGATTTTTTTCTTCCTGATTTGGGCTCCTAATATATGCCTACATTTATATAGGGTTGTTGACTTGAGACCATAAATTCCACTCACAGTTGGTGAAGTGAGTGGGTAGCTATGAAGATCTCCAGAGAGTTCAGCAGAGAGTGGATTTCTCTTGGGAGGCCTCCTGTTGTGCCTACACCATCCCATTGATGTGTGCAGCTCAGATGAAGGAGTCTCTTTTGTTCTTGCTGAAGCACAGGTTCAGCCTGTAAGTTAGTTAGGTTGGATCCCACATCTGCTTCATATTGTTTGGTTAAAATAATTATAATCTTTTATGAGTGACAAACAGTACTGCAAGAAGGGAGCGTATGCTTTTGATGATAACATTTTGAGGTTGTTATCTGAATACTGTATATGAGAAAGAATTGGTAGAAGCAGAAGTGATTTTCTGTGTTTGGGGGTTTTTTTTCCTTGCAAAGACAGACATGCAAAATTTGGAGCATTATACATAAATTAGAATTTCAGAAAGTGTGAATTTATAAAAGATCCTGATCAGTACTTGTTTAAGCTGGAAGTCTGAGGAGTTTTCTCCCTGAGGGTATGAAACTGCTGTATGTATTGGAAATAATAATAGTCTGTGATTGTGCGTACTGTACTTTTCAGAAGGAGACGCAAGTTTCATAACTGAGCTGAATGAGGAGTAAATGAACTAGAGACTGAAATCTAGGGCCTTGCATCTAGGAGGTGTAAGTCTACTTGATCCCATTGTCTTTGGCAATATGCATGCAGAACTAAAAGGACTTTCCCCATGGATAAGTGAATCATAGAATCATAGAATGGTTTGAGTTAGGAGGGATCTTAAAGATCATCTAGTTCCAACCCCATAGCCATGGGCAGGCACACCTTCCAGTAGGTCAGGTTGCTCAAAGTCTCATCAAACCTGGTCTTGAACACATCCAGTGTTGGGGCACCTACAACCTTCCCAGGCAACCTTTTCCAGTGACACACCACCCTCATAGTGAAAAACA
>VYZX01027295.1:0-21160 GCA_013401335.1 Brachypteracias leptosomus
CAGCTGATCCTCGAAACTGATATGAATGTGGCATTTCCTCATCTCCTAAGAGTGGGCCAGCAGGTAGGACAAGCTTCTCAGAAAACCCTTCCGCATCCTGCCCTTGTCTCCTTTTATGTGGGAGGTGTGTGATCCAGATCTGGGTTCCACTGCATGCCCCAGTACCTGGTTGTGGAGAGGTATCTCCATAAGAATGGACATGTGAGCAAACCCAGACTTGGCGGCACCAGTAAGGATGGCTACAGGGAATACGTAAACAAGGACACACAAGGACGGTTACAGGGAAGATGTAAACAAGGACACACGGGGACAGCCACGTGTGGCACGTGACACGGGAGTGAAGCAGCAAGAAAATGGAGGCAGAAGGTGGAACCAAGGGAGGCTCCTTGAGAGCAGTACCTGGCCAATCAAGAGATGTTGCTTAGCGCCTGGCAGAATTTGTTACCAATTAGAGTTGTGCTTCCAGCGCGCGGTTAGCGCTGGTGGGTATATAATGAGTGAGCTTCGGGCAATAAATGGCAATGCTTGGATTATATTAGTCTGTGTACACGTTGTCCATTGCTCTCCCGCGGCACCTGCTGATCTCCATTTTGTTTCTCATCAGTTTATAGAATCATAGAATCATAGGATCATTATGGTTGGAAAGGACCTCTAGGATCATCAAGTCCAACCTTCATGCCAACATTTCCCTAACCACTAGACCATAGCCTCAAGTGATACATCTACTTGTATTTTAAACGGAAAAGTGTACCTGAAACACTGAAGTTTTTATAGCAATCTGATCCCACCTCTTGTGTATCCTTCAAGCTTCCAGAAGACACCAGGTTAGGGACTGCCTTAGCCAGAATTTGGATCATTATGTCTAATAGCTCCTGGTGGGCTCGTGTCTGAATATATGTGAAGGAAATAACAAGCAGAGAAGACTTCTTGAGCCCCGTGTTCAAACCCCTGTTACAGCAAACAAGATGTTCAAAATACATCTTAAAAGTGTGTAGTCTTTTTCTTAAGCCTCTGCGATGTTGTAAACTCTCAATTCCCTTCATCTGGAGATAGAAGCTTGGACCTTTATCCATTCAATGCTGAAATGATGATTATGGTGATAGGAGAGACAGTCTGAGGCCTGTAGTATGAATTGCTCTGAATTAAGGGTTTTCTTCATTACTGATAATCCAAAATTTACAGGTCATGGTTGACTTAAAATTGCCAGTTTGCCAAACTGTCAGATTAGTAGATGTAGAGTTCCACAGTTAGATCTAGGAAGAAGAGAATGTATTAGGAGATTGTACTGAAATTAGTATTTGGTGAAGAAGTGATTTAAATTATGTAAAAATATTACTGAACAGCTACAGACTAAAGTCTGTGTGTAGGAAAAAGAAATTTTCAGCCAGATCAAGTATCCTCTCTGGCTTAAGGTGAGTAGGCTGGACCATGTAGCTGGAGAGGGCTGAGAGGAGAAAAGGACAATAGAGCAGCCCTCAGTGGGCTCCATTGCATGTCAGGGCGGAACTGCAACCCCATGTAATATTCCCACCTCGTTCTCCAGATGTGGACATTTGGGTCTACTTTTTGTTCCAAAGTGCCTGTGCTTCCAACAAGCAATGTCTGTTTTGTTTTACTTTTGCACTCACACTTCAGGGCTGGTTCAGATAAATATGTTTAGTTTTGGCACTTCTGGCTGCAATAATATTTTCCCCAGCATTTGGCAACTGCAGATGGCATTTTAGGTAGCTCTTCTAACACAAGGATCTTGTGGCTTCACTGGTTCTTTGTACAGGACACTAGACATATAATTGCATGAATTCCTTTGTGTATTATTCATTATTTTCAATCACACAAACACATAATTCCATCTGTAGGCTACCATGTGACTCAAAATGAGAGTCAATTAATTGCTATTTTTACCATGGCTGAAGCCCACTCTTTATTACTGAGTGATCTGTAAACAAAATAATTTTACAGTCGAAATGATTACAGGATGTTAAAAATTGTTCTTTTATGAAATATTGGTTATACAAGTAAAAAATAGAGTAAAAAAGGAGCATAATATTTCTAGTTAAAGGTTAATAAAATACCCCAGAAAATAACAGCTGCTGTTGCTTCACTATATGCTCCCTGGAGTTTGGAATGTGAAGTTTCACCCAATTTCGCATCAAGACATTCTAATTTGGATAAAACTGCAATGAGTTAGATGCTGTCTGATACTAAGAGAGTTCAAGAGATCTTAAAACTGTCCCATGGAGCCAAATAGGGATTGAGATGCCAGTTCTTAGTTGTTATCAAGATGGAACAACTATCTATGTGCCTTTATTGCCCCAGTGGTAGTTAGCAAATGTTCCTTGGGGACATCAGTCTAGTGCTAGTCAGTCAGCAGAGCAAATGTTAGGGAATTACAGCAACCTTCACTTGTGAATTGTGTCAGAACAAAATGTCTCCCTTGCTGCTCACAGTTGCTTTCTTTTCCCTCACAGTGAGGAACAAGAAAGACAGAAACATAGCTGCTACCTTTTTTTGCTACCTTTTTTCCCCCTTCTTGCTTCTTAGACTTACCAAGAGTATTTCAGGTTTGCTCAACAAGCTATGTGTATGATTCTTGCATGCAGAATGTCAAGTAGTCTTTGTAAAGCCATTGCAAAACACAAGGCAGAAATAAGCAGGATATAGATACTAAAATTGCATCCTGAACAGACAACTTAAGTCAAGGTACACCTGAGTGCTTTAATTTTAAAAAGCAATGAATACCTAAATGAACCTCTAAAAGCTCTTCAGCAATGCTGCAGTCTTGTGTTTTTGAATATACTTGTCTAATACTAGTAGCCCTTAAAATGTCTTGGAGCTTATTCTATTTCTTGTTTATTTATTTATTTATTTATTTTAATTTTCTGTATTGAACTTCGGTCTGTAGAGGATTATATTTTGGATCTCACTTTATTCATAAACCCTCTCTGGATCTGCAAACCTATGGTCCAATACCTCCATAACCTAAATATCTAGAGCTCCTGGGGCTTTCCGAGGATGCAGCCAACACCACTCACATACTGGGTTCCACACTAGGCCAGCAGGGTCTGGCTTCAAAACACAGCAAAAGAGAAGTCACAATTCTTTCTCAGGTAGAGGTGTCCAGTCTGCAGAGTGTTCAGGCAGACTGGAGAGGACCTAGGTTCAATGTCCCCCTTTTTTTTCTGCAGATCATTCAGTAATCTAGAGATCACTCTAGGGAGTGCAGGACTCCTCACCATGGCAAGGAAGACCTGCTACAAGGACTTATGTTTCTGATCAGTCCTGTTTGTTCCTGCTCTGCCAAATCTTGCTTAGCCATGCTTCTCCTGAAAAGTATATAGAAGTTGCTGACCTACAGACTTTTGTTTGGTCTGTTTCTCTTTTTAATCTCCATGTATTTTGATCACTTCTTCCATATAACGTAATAACTTCATAGGAGGGATAGAAACCATTTCCTCCCTTTGCCTGGCAGGGTCCTAGAAGTGTGATTCCTTGCAGGTAGAGATAAAACACAAATCTATTCAAGGGGAACCTCATGGGTTCTGTTCAGACAGTAGTGGGTTCACAGAACATGCGATATGGGCTGCAGATTGTCAGTCATGGTATAATGATACAGATGTGCAGTGATTTGCACTAATGCACAGGGGCTGCGAGTCTCTGCTCATTAACTGAATAAAAAGTTTGAGGTGCTTCTCTACAGTCTTCATCACAACGAAGCCCCTACCCTCTGTGGAGGCTCCTTCCCTTCACAGGAGTAGGATGGATGAGGAATATTAACAATTAGATGAGGAATATTAACCTGTTTCTGAATATGACACTTAATTTCTGAAGGTGGATAGATTTAGCCTAAGTTGACATTTTCAGTTTGTCCTGGCTGTTCTGTGCTTGTGGCACAGCTTGTTTGAATGGCTTAGTTTGAGGCAGCAAAGAGTATGTGCATCGACATTTTTGTTTGGATTGGGAGTGTGTTCTTGAACTGAATACCCCACTCATCCCTATTCACAGCACCTGCTTTGCTTCGCAGAGTACTCTCATAGTGCTCAATCTGGTTCCTTCTGCAAGAAATAAAATCAGAAACTGTGTTACAAGAGGGCATGTGACATGCTCCCATGCTGGAATATTTGGTTTGTGGGACCAGATTGGGATTCTGTGATGTAAAACCATAAAATGCATATGCTGCAGCGACTGGGTTTCCAGCACCAACTCTTGCGCACTACAGATTGGATCCTCTTGGGCTACAGTACTTCCAATATAGACGCAGCCTAACTAGGCCTTGGTATCCTGTCAAAGACTATAGACCTTGCACAGGGATCAGAATTTGCCTTTGCAGTCAGGTGCTTTGAAGTTGGGCCTTGCAAGATTTGCAGTCAAAACACCTCAATCCTTTTTTAGCTACAGACTTAAATCCATGTCCATTGGCATCTATCTATATAATTCTGCTGTTAAGTTTACCAAATAGAGACATTTGTGATAAGCATGTGAAAGGGAGGAAGGGATTTACAGTCTACATTAAAATCTTTCATCAGGAAAAACATGCTCATTAGTGCAATATTCACTTTAATCTCATCGTTTTCTTCTTCTGCTGCACACTGCTTTTCTATCAACACTGATTAGCAGCTAGAAACCTAGCTGTTATTTTCTTACTCGAGCATCGTGTGTATGGGGGATGGACCTTAGCTGTTGGTAGACAGGCAGTGGGGCTCTTTCTGTATTATGTTAGTGTTGTCATTCACAATGTTTCCGTTATGAGCTTCATTGTTTAGCATTAATTTCCTGGCTGTTACAAATTATATCAGGATGAATTGTAGCACAAAGGCTTGTAGACTTGATTTCATTTAATTCAACCCAGACTTGAGCAAAATTGTGCTCGGTTCTGGGATTTTTTAATGTAGGTTTTCAGATACTACTTCCATGATTATTTGTGTCTAAACAAGATTCTAATTATAGGGGAAAAAATAAAACACATTTTTTTTGTTGGCTGTTTGTCCTTAGTCTTCCAAGTGCTTTGCTGCTAGAGCTCTCGGTGAAGCCACTTACCAATCTATTCTTAACAGCTGTTGATTTTCTCTGTGTATGTGCATGTTTGTGTGTATCAAGAAGATAAAATGTGGGTAGTCTTTTTGTTTGGTTGTTGTTTTGTTTTGGTTTGGGTGTTTTTTAGCAGAAAGCATAGTTTTTATTGGTGGCTAAACTACAAACATCACCAGTTCTCAAGCAGACTGCTATCCCTAGTGGCAAAATAAATGATTTAGAGTTGTAAATCTAAAGATCCAAGTTAAGTCTGCAGATAGTCAATGCAGGCTCTCATCTTTCAGAACTGATGTTCTATAGGCACTTGGGAAAGTGAACTTAAACTGAAGTTAGTCACAGTTTCAGAGTGCCTGCTCTTTCATGAGCACAAACATAGTAACACACAATAAAACAGGCTCTGAGAATGGCTGCTGCATGTTTTTCCAAGATAATGGGTATGTGGAGTCCAAAGCTCCCAGTTTCCAAGCTGTCATGAAAGAGTATGACTCTTTTTTGACTCCTTTTCAGTATAATTCAAGATTCATCCTCTAACCAAGTCCCACTCCACTGATTTAGCAGCTTAGAATCTACTTTTAAAAAGCCATTAGGATTTTTCAGCTATTTCACTTGTTAGATAGGTCCCTTTGTTTTTCTTGACCCCTTTATTTTTTAAGGAAATATTTCTATTTCTTACATTTGATCACCTTTAGAGCAAAATAGAGTTACGAAGAAATGTGATTAATTTTACTGGTTGCTGCAGAAATAAGTAGCTGGATACCATCTTTTGCACCTGGCACATTAATTTAAGACATAATAATACATTAAACAAATTTCCTCTTCACTGGGACAAGCTACAGTACTTATCTAGTTGAGACATCTCAAGTTTGAATGTTTCGTTTAAGTGAAAGCACTCCAGTGTATGCCAAGCAAAATCTCCCAACGTGGCTTTGGCGCCCAAAGCTTTCTGTAAGTCACCAAGCTGCAGCATATTTCTTTGCATGCAAACCCTTTTTCTTACATGGCTTTCAAAAACTTAATGTAAGAATATATATAGAATCAACTGGCAGCTGACTGGCTACTACATATGCCACATTTGTGATTGTAGTCGAATGCAGCGCTCCAGGAAAGAAAGACGACTCATAATTTTGGCTACTGCCGGGCATGGCTCAGGCCATCACTCAGACTTTGCTGTGCAGCTCTGTCAGGCACATCAGTCCTGGTTTGCAGCACCTCTGGTCTCCCATCCCTGAGGCAGCGTGGAGCCGACACTACAGTTTGCAAACGGGTTGAGCTAGGTATATAGAAAGGAGGGGAAATTCACCAACTTTCTGCTACCACTTTGCTGTCTGAAAGCCCATTTTTTGTTTTGTTTTTTCAATTTTTTATTATTTTGTTTTTATTATTTTATTTTGTTTTGTTTCTGACCCCAGTGGAGAGGAGCAGCCCTTTTTATTAACAATTACATTTTAGGCAATTGCAGTCTGACCTTGTAGGAAACTTGGTTTGCCGGGTATTCTGTCTTAAAAAAAGTATTCCTGTCTACTAGGCCGCCAAATTAAATCCTTCCCTAAAAATGAGCTCTATACTGGTCATAATATTGTTACAATTAATAACACCAAATTCACTAATGGGAATTTCATCTGAATAAGTATCAAAATATTTGGCATGTAATACCAAAATTCAGAGCAATACATTTTCAGATAAATTAATATTTAATGGTTAGAGATCAGAGATGATGAGTCACAAAATTAAAAAACAGATGTTACGAATAGGTTTTCTGTATTTAAGTGACTGAGGGCTCAAACCTAGATGCCCAGTGCAAGTGCAGAGCTGGGCTTTGCTTGATCATTGAAGTCTTCAGCCTGTTGCTCATCTGGGTATTTCCATCACTTTTTTGTATCTGTGGGTATGTCTGCAGTGACTAATTAAAACTAATTGATTTAAAATTTCAGTGCAATGCTTCTAAAAATTATATAGGTATATTAAGGCACATACAGTGAGAGAATAATGGGCAGTAATATGTTTTAGTGTAAGCACATTAAATTGCCATGGATCACATTGATATTTGAAAGTGTAAACAATTTGGTGGGATAAGTAAATAATTTAGTTGTAGAAAACTATCCCAGAAGATAGATAATTTCCCCTCTAACTTTACAGGAAATCTTACTAAAGTTCAGTGTCATATAGAGCATGAATTGTCAACAAAATAAGCATAATGGTCATCCTGCACTTAATTATCAACAATTTTTTCTCAGAGTGATAACAATTGTAAGCTTATCTTTGATACAAATTTTTTCCCTTTTCCCATCTATAAATATTTATTATTTCTACTAGAAAACCTTTCTGTTGCAATTCTAGGGAGAGTTGTGTGAGCAGATGAAGATCTTATTCTAGGATTCTTGATATACCCACTGTTTTGGAATTGGTCTGCATATTCCCTTGCAGCCCCATATAGAGCTCAGGACACACTAAAAGTTCATGAAAAACTGCTGCTAATGTCACAGACAAACATGCTCAGTCTACATTCCTTAATACACAGATCAATGACTGGCACTTATTTTGCGACATTCTGGTTTAAAAAGATGTGGCCTTGTGAGTTAGAATTTAACCTATCCTCAAGTTTGTGTTAGCTGATAGAGTGGGGTATCAGATCTGGTGACAATCTTTTACTGGGTAGCAATCTTTTTTTTTGGTACATATTTAACTGTATATAACTTGTTGGTGCAAAACTTTACTTTGTTATTTATTATCCAAGTTTCTGCTTATTGTATTCAAGAAAGTGAAGCTCAAATATGCATGTTTGCGTAAGAACTTCAGATTTACTGGCTCTTAATGAATCGTACTTGAAGAGCTTGTGGAAACATTGGAGCTGCCAAGGAGAAAATAGAAGTACTGCACACCAGCTTCCTGTTCAAACGAGGAACTGGGAGAAGGATCACACTTGTGGATGGAAAGAGAGGTACATGTGAAAGCCTCTCAGTTAGTGTTTTAATGGTGAACCATCCTTCCCTTCTTCAGTGATTTCCCTGAAAATAGAGGTGCAACATGAGACAACAGTCTAAAACCAGTAGTGTCATACCATGTCACAAATTACACTTCTTTAGGCATGGCACGTTACAATACTGTGCATGCTGTTTGTCCAAGTGCATCCTTGCTGGCACTTGTGTTCTAGTGAAATGAGCTGGCTGACTTCTGAGCAGGCACACAGCCAGTCTAACAGATGGAGGTGAGTGAAGTCAGCCAAGAGACCATGCACTAGCTGCGCATCAAGTGTGCTAGCTAACGGCAGGATTCCCAGACAGAAATATCCAAATGTCTTCTAGTGATCTCATATTCACGTACTAGTGCAAGGTGAAGAATAAGAAAATTGCTTTAGCAAGAGAAGAAAAGTAGAAGTAGAAAGATATGACAAGTTGTTTCTATGAGGTTTAGGTTAGCTGTGGTGTGTGAATCAACATTTTAAAAAGTGACTTGACACTCCTTCTAATACCACTGGCAAAATTAGGCAGGCAGGGGAAGGGGGTTGTCTTCTTCAGAGGAGACGCATTCAAGGTCGTAGGGTACATTTATACTAATTAGAAGAGCCTGATTTCCTGACTCAGTCTTTTGCTTTGGTTACAAGACCCATAAACCAAGAGCAATTTCTTAGCACTCCCACTCTTATTTAATCTTTATTTAATGCTGTTGGCAATAAGGATAGAGTTGTGTTTGTAACAATGATTTTAAACTCATGTGGTTACCAAACAGCAATATAATCCAGTGGAACTATCATGCAAGGAACTGAAAATGAGGGTCAGGGTAAACTGCCACCATAAAGGGAGAATAAAAATGCAATCTATATAAAGATTTGCTAGTAACTTGTCAGACTCATTTGGTGCATCCTGTGATAGTAGCATCTTGTCATTTGCAGAGCAATGTAATAAATCTGTGCCAGGCATGAAGAGGAGTGTTGCCTGACATTCAGGATGCTAAGCAAATACAATAAAAACTAATCAGTATTTCTTCTCCGACTGGCTTTTGAAGGGCTTAGAATTGAGCCATATGCAAATGCAAAAGTTTCAGTGGAGCAGGGCCTTGCCATTGTGTTTTTGGAAATTCTTGTATGGTTGTGAATTGCAAGAGTCAGAAGAAAAGGGCAATTGAGTTATGTTTGATGGACAGCACAGTCAGGACTATGAAGCTTCAGAGTTGCTGTGGCTCCCCCTCATGCACTGGAGAGTGGGTGGAAAACTGACTAAATAGTACCAGTACTTCACCAGGCAGATGGTCAGGCAAAGGCCAGAGCCCTCTGTCCCTCACTCCCCTGCCTCTTCCAGTTCCTAGATGCAAGTTGAATTGGCACGGGGGTTGCTATAATTTGCTGCTGGTATAGACCAGCAACAAATTACCGCCCTGAGGAGCAAGCGGGCATAGGGAAGAGCATCTCTGAGGCAAAAAGCCTCCAGGATGATTTCTCATGCACCACCCATCTCTCAGGGCTATGCCCAGAGGCCCAAGCTACCCTATGGAGGATACATCAGAAGCCACCAGAGAGCAGAGAACCTCTCTCCCACCTCCTGAATTTCCCTCTCTCCTTCTGAAGTGTAATCAGTGTAGATAGATGTCAACTTGATTACACTTGAAAAAACAAACTATATTGGTACGTGTCTTGGACCTCAGTGTAGTAGAGACACACTTGCCTGCTGACAGTCTTGGAACAATACCTTTAGCTAAGGAGATTTTCTTCTAGTTGCTTGTCTCTCTCTGCATTTCTGTTTTCAAGAACTTTGGATGCAAAAGGCCTCCTTCCAAGAAAGCCTTCTGAGCAGTAGCTTGGAAAGCAAGATGTTAGTGTGAATACTGTGTTCACGACTGAACCCCAGAGAGGATATGTTCACATAGGCATCTAAAAATTAAAACTTTGATCATAGGCCTTTTACTCCCACTGTGAACTTCTATTTGTGTCACAAATTTCACAGCTTTAGCTGGAAAAAAGTGTCATTTGTATTTTGAACATAGCCATACTTAAGGATAGACCATCATATTTTTCCTCATGTTGAAAGAGATTTATAGGACACATCACCAGCGTCAGAGATACCAGTATCCCAGACTCATTGATGCATTTATGATCACCGCTTCCCTGTTAGAATGGGGCATGCAGTAATTTCCCACTGATAAAAGGCAACTGGCAATAGGATTCGTCTGAGCAAACACTTGCAATATAGGTATCCAAATCCCAGCTAAGCATCCTATGCTATTCAGGGTCAGTGGAGAGAGATAAGCAATTCTGGGCATGATTTATTTTGTCTTGCATTAGCTATCCATGTGAGATCAGATGAATCTCTTAAAGTGCTACTGATTGCACAAAGAGTTCAGGGTGAGCACCTCAGCTGTTTACATTGTAATTGAACAGTGATCCTTTTCAGGGAGATTAGAGATTGCAGAAGGATTTAGGTGTTTATATCTGAAATGTGGATACTCAGAATGCTTTTTTAGTTGCCACTTCTCCTTGGAGATACCAAGAGCTCCCGAGGAACAAATCTGCAGACTTGCTGAAGGCAAGCATGCCTGTCTGTGAGGCACCTTGACTCCCAGTGACATCCACTGCCCTAGGCTTCCCCTGTTCAAATGAAGAAAAAAGCAAAAAACATCACTCAGGACAGAGTGTAGCTCTGAAATATTATACAGTATAAGAAAAGACACTAAAAAAAAGTCTGAAAATCCAGAGATATAGTTTTTGTTAGATTTATTAATAATTTAAGTTTTTGGATTGACTGGAAATTCCTCCAAAGTAGCATTTTGGAGTGATATTTTGGTTATTGCTCCTTTTGTCAAAATATGTATCACTGGTAAATACGGAAGCCTGGGAAGGCAGGTTTTACAGGTCTTACCTTTCCCATTGGTAGCTTATGGAACAGAGAAAGAAGGCAAAATCTCGACCATGTAGCTATCCCTGTTTTCAGCCTCCATGCCCATTTTTAAAGATATATAATTTTCTGGATGGCTTGTTGTTAAAAATGGTGTCAGGTAGATGATAGGACTCAGATTCTCAGAAGTAACTTGATGCATAATTCCTGCTGGAATCTGTTCTCTCTTTCTGGTACTCAGAAGAATTTGTCTAAGATCTAATATTCCTTATTTATGCTCCAGCAGTAATACAGTGTCTCCCTTCTACTTGAGAGAACTAGAGACTTCACACTGATGACTGTATTATTATTTCTTTGGTCCAGTGTAGTTTAATGGGAAAGTGACTGTAAATCTCCTTCTTTTACCCAGTGGTCCACTCTTCCTTTGGGGTGTCCCAAATATCCTGGATTTACATGCAATTGATCAGAACATTATTTTTTTTCCAATAAATCAGACTATCTGATCAAGACCCATTGCTGTTATGTGTGACAGCTGGTCTCCACTGAAGGTAAAGAACACAGTAAAATGGGCACTTGGTGCACTGAAATGTTTGCAGGGAAAAGACATTATCAAAGTTGCTTTTTGTCCAGTATATTGTGTGATATTCTCCTAATTTTCCATGATAAATGTATGCAGAGTAACTCAAAAGGGAAAAAAGTACTTTCCAATTTGGCAGTGGTGGAGCCAAAACTATCACATTAACATACATAAGGAATTCTTTGATTTGTTTTCATAGGGAAAATTTTTGGGAACTGTAAACTATAAAAATATACCTCAATTTTTTCTGAGATTAAGATCATTTTCTGAGATTTCTAAGGTCCTAGATTTCTAATGAGATTTGTAGTTAGGAGAAGTGGAAATAACTAGGAAGAAGAGGGTGCTTGGAAGATCGCTAATTTCTGAGCTTCACTAAAGGAGCTTTGTGCCTGAATGAGATCTATCATCTGCCCAATAACACCTTCTAAAATAACTCATCTGGATTATAGGTGGTCCACCCTTGTAACCCTGGTTAGCTCACTAACCCAGAAAGTTGTGTTCTGAGAAACTGGATGCCTGTGAGATAGAGGGGAACCCCCACATGGCTCTGAAAATTCAAGTCACACCTGAGACTTTGACTATCTTCCCATCTTTTTCCCTGGATACCAAAGTTGCAGGTTTTGTAAGGGCATGTGTCAGTGACTTCTTGGGGCAGCAAGTCCAATTCCCCACAGGACTGACAGGTGGGTGATTGGTCCAGATGGGCCAACAAGGGCTTTATGCTCCAACTTCTCATGCCTTGCATTTTCCAGCACCCCATGGTAGACATAGTTGATCAGTGCAGAACAGCAAAGGCCTCACTGAGTTGTTAAGAGCACGTGACAGAAGATACCAGCACTATTGATGTCCTAGAACCAGCAATATTACAGTATTTTTATAATTGTGTGTTATATTATTTTCACATTACAGTATGCCCTCGGTTTGATAGGTTTTTTAGCAAATAGAAGTAGAAAGCAATGCTTCTGGCTTTTAATGTGAGCACAAAACAGAGGGTCTGAGTGCTTCCACCCTCAGTTATCACCACCCCAGCCTGTAAATAATTCCAAGTATTTATGTGAACACTTTTTGTTTAATGTGTAAAAGTATTTTTTGGTTAGGGTAAAATGCAAATTGAAAAAGATAGAGTGAACATCATTTTCCTTGACGTTAAATACAACAAAATTATCTTCCTGCCATCTTTCCTCCATCTCCAGACTTATTTTGCATTTCACCTAATTTCTGGTTCTGAAGCCATCCTCTACAGGTAGATAAGCAGTTCACTTGTGGGTTGTGTATAGAGATGAGAGAAGTGGTTCCTCAGACCCATCAAGGTGGAATAGCAATACTGGTTTCCTGAAGTGGAGAACAGTCTGAAAAATAGCACGGAGATGTCTGAGGGAGAGGTGAACAAGGAAGGCATCTATGACAATGCATGGAGAAGAATGTCAGGCCAGGCAAGGTCTTCAAGGCTAAGGTGAGAGAACTGGACGTGGGAGCTATGCCGATGAGTGGTGATAGAAGAATGTCATCGTTCTCTGGCATTTCTCTTTGTCATGGATGGCACATGTTGTCACATGGATTGGTACAACCACCTTTCCAAAACACACCCCTCTGGGCTGCAATACAAGCCCCAACACTGGGAGGCAGACTCAGTCCTCAGATGTCATCATCTGAAGGAGAGGGGGGTTGAGGTGATCCTGAAAGGATCCTCTCTTACATGGAGAAAAAGATGAAGCTGAGGCCTCTCTGCCTTTTCCTTCTCCAAGTCACAGGAAAAAACATGAACCAGAAACAGAATTAAACCTGCTGAGTCGCCAAACTGCTTGTTTCCCTGTATGGTAGTCCTCCTTCTCTTTCTCCCCATGAATCTGCTTTATCAGACCAAGTAAATCTTTACTTGAGACAGTTAATGTACAACACTTGTGAGGGTTGGTGCTTCCTGACCTGTGTGGCAAGGAAGGAGATCTTCCTACCTCTTCCTGGATGGACTGCCCTGGGGGAAACTGAGGCGTGGCGGAGGGTATAGTTAACCACTTCACAGATGAGAACCAGGATGAGAATGTAGGAAAAAAAGAGAAATAATGGTATTTTAAAGTGGATTGTAAGAAGGAGGAGGCAAGAATTGGAGGCCTTTACCCGGATGTCCGAAGGGCCATGCAGTAGTCAGAGGGCCAGGGAAGTTGGACACATTGGCTGCCTGGGCATGGACTGAGAGCATTAAGGGCGGCATGGTAGAGTTGAAATGTTTCTGCAAGCTGTGTTTCATCTCACCTGGTGGCACCTGGCAGACATCGGGCAGCCAAGCAGCTCTCAAAAAGAAATCATTTTAGTTCTCCTCATGCAATATTTTCACTTTTAAGGAGGTGTGTATGATAAAGTGTGAGAGATTATGTGTGAAGCTAGCGATGACATTTTTACTTTTTCTTTTTGATAATTTATATGATAGGACTTGGCTGCTCTTTATGAGTTACATTTGTTAAAGTGCTTATTGAACATGGAGCTGGGCTGGAAACAAATATTTATTTACTCACAATTCCAATTTGAAGATGAAATTCTCATGAGAAGACTGAAAAAAAATTTTCATAATATCCACTAAAAGAAAATCTGGTGGAAATCTCATTATCTAGAGGTTTTGTATGATTGATGATTTTAATGATTAAAGTGGTTCTAGCAAAAAAGTGAATGAAAATTACTTCAATAGTTCCCTCTTTAGCCATTTAAATTATATAACATTATCCATGTGTATTAAAACTGTATTTGTACCTACTTACATTACTTAAACCTTTATTTGCTAGAGTCCAATTGCTGCTACTCTGCACAAAGTACTCCGTGAGGTACACCCATACATTGCCGAAGTAGCATGAACGTGTGTACTGATGTTGATCCAGAGGAAGCCTAGGGGTTCTTCCCTTCCTTCTTGTATGCTGATTATTTCTGCCAGGCCCAGAGTAATCTGTGTGAGAGCACGGGGGGCATGGCTTGGTGACAGACTGTACATGCAAACAGATAGCTTGCATGATGTTTAGAAGTCTTTTTTCCTGAAGGTGCTGCGTAGCAGCATCTTTGAGTTGTAGGAGAAGACAGCACGGGGCAGGCGGGAAGGACCCAGGCCCGTTGCTCTGGGGCTGGGGTTGGTTGGTGCACAGTGCTCTGTTAATATGAGGCCCAGAAACACTCCTTCCCAAGCCCTGTGTGCAAAGACATCAAAGATAAACTGTGTAAACACACCAGAAAGAATGACGCATCCATGGTTTTGTGCTCAAAATGGATAAGGGAATTGTCAGGACTCTTGTGAGGAAAAATTATAATGTATGACATTAAATATTGGCTTAAAATATCTGCTTCGCCACCCCTTTCTATTATTTCAGTATGCAGTTGCTTCAAGGGAAAGTATGATTTTTCTGTCTCTTCTGTAATACCATATACATGTAATATCAACACATCATAACAGAATTGTCTTGGAAAAATCAGTCCCAATTCAAATGCAGATTAAAAATATCAGATCTTGTAGCAATTATATTTCTGATCTTTTCATTGTTAAGTCTATGTCATGATTAATTCAAATACAAAGGTTTTTCGGAATGTAGATGACTGAAAACCTGATTGGAAAATCATGGAAGATGTAAGGGTCTTATTTTGACTGGTTAGAAACATGCCAAGCAATGACACTCATGTAGTCATGTCTTTAAAATACTAAAAAGTGATGATGTAATAGGGATAGCATTTACTGGTGGGATCAGTAAGATGCTGTATGTGTTAACAATTGACAGGAAGAGATATCTTCTGTTTTGCACTGCAAATTGCACAGTTGAGTCGACAATGAATGACTTTTCATGGTGGATATCCTATGTAATACTGTGTTCATCTGGGAACTGAGTGTCACAGTCTAGCCAGATATGAGCAGAACTTAGCATGCAGTAGACTCAGTTCTTTACCTGATATTTCGTTTAGTGAACTGAGTGGTCATAACAAGTGACTAGGACTTGTTCAAAATAACACATTTGACATGCAAACTCTCATTATTCTAGTTAAAAAACAACACTGAATGCATTCCTGTGCATGACAATATCTTCACATTTGAATGGTTTCTGCTACTCATTTGATTTTAAAGTAATAGTTATTATTATGTAGAGCCATTTCACTTGAGAAAAATGCTTTCTTGGCTGTGATATTATGTACCAAACAACCTTTTGATTTTACCTGAAATAAAATACTAGGACTTTGAACTGTGTGTATGGTATCTATGAGCACATATGTGCACATGCATCCATGGGTATTGGCATTGTGACACAATGCAAACACCACAGGCGCATGCACATATATAGAAAGAGAAAATTATTTTTCTCGTGCTTATTTTCTTGGCACTTGCAGTTTGGTTAGATGTGAGATAGATGAAACATTTGCATCTTCTATCTGCATAATGAGTTCTATACAAAATGATCGCAGCTAATGCAAAAGACAGGGTGGCATGTTTTCAGTTTTAATGGGGACACTCAGAAAACTTCCAATCTTTCTTGACATTTCTTATAGCAAAATAAATGTGGTCTAGGTTGGAGTGTCTATTATGAAAATAAGAGAAGAGCAAGTCAATTATATTTCAATGACTGAATAGCCAGGGGTCCTCATTAAAATGATCAGAAAGGCTGCAGTGTTGCTTTCCTATATGTAGCCACTGATTAAGTTGTATAAGAATGACATGGCCTTTTTGGGAGAAAAGCAGAGTATGCCGTGGTCTCTAGCCAGCCAGCCAGAAACCGTTGACACTTACAAAAGTGAGATGTGCACTCCGTCAAGAAAGGGAAGTTACTACTTATGGGGTCATGGACTCCTGATGTATTTAAAAATAGTTGTGGCTGTTTTATTGGGCACAGTTGGAGAAAGCTTTGAATTTGCACTAGGTTGTATGAAAATGCCTGCGGTATGGTGGGGATATGGTATGTTTTCCTTTCCGCTGGCTTCGATGAAGTATACATAGCTTAACAGAATAGTACTATTATTACAATCTTTGTGTATTTGAACCTTTAAGCAATATTTCAGTTATCAGTTCATTACTATTCATATCTTAGAATTTAAATTCTTATTTGCCAATTATTTTTTTGGTATAAAATGTTAGGAGAAAAAGGCTTGGTAATTTTTTTCCCGGGAGAGGCTATATCTTAAAACAGTAAAAATAATATCTGTTTAACCCTCCTGAGGGTCTGCAGTCTAAGGAAATACAGTCTTGCCTAAGATCTGCTAATCCCAGATCAAGTGGCTGTAGAATTAAAAAAAAAATATCCCTTTCATGGTTGTTAATAGACTTTATGTATTTATTTTAGAGTAATTCTTCTGAAATTCTTTTTTATAGGATTTCAGCTCATAAAGGGTACCTGTCATAAGGATTGCTTTAAAGAGATATACCTTATTTTTTTTTTTATTGGAAAGTGATGATGAACGTTAACATTTTACATTTAAGAGTGATACAAAGCAGAACAACATTCATCTGTTAATTAAGATGTTATGGTTTAAATTTCTTCCCCCTTTAAATAAATTGCATGACTAGCAGTTTCTGAATATGAATTAGAGAAATAAAGGATGACATTTAATAGTGATTTTTTTTTTGTTAGTACAATGAGGCAGTTTGAAACAATAATCTTCATTTTCTACCAATGTGGAAATACACACCTCAAAATAGTCTTCTACTTTTCCCATCTAATTCATACAAATACTAATTCAACAAATTAAACAAAATAAAATCTCTGCTATTTCTAATTGCATGTATTAGTTAATCTAAGCTTGTATTCTAAATCAAATTACATCATACAGTGTTCCATTATTAACCATGTTTCATTATAAATTGAGACAATTTGAGATTTTTATTACAGTCTGCTCACATTTTGATTAAATACTTTTTAGGCTCAAGAAAACCAATAACAACACTTTAAGCTAAATACTTTAACATACCAGGTGCTTAAAACTAATTTAATCTACTAAAATTAGCTAATAATGCAGCTAAATAATGATGCTCTTCTTTTTCAATTCAGGAGCTCAGTAAAGGACAAGGGAAACTGCAAGTGCTTGCAGTCAACAATAAAAGAATAGGTAATTTTGCCAATTATTATGTGCCACAAGATGTCTCCTTTGAAAGTTTTAGGTCCTTACCTATATATATGGCATTTAAACAGAAGACAAAGTGCCTCTGCCTTATATGCTTGTGAACGTGTGAGTTGCTATCTTTTCCATATAGTTTCTGTGATATTTTGACTCTTTAAAGTGTTTGTGAAATTCACCCAGTCATTATTTCTTGTTTAGTAGATGCACAATCTCATTGTATTAGAAAGAATTTTGTTCATTTTTCTTCTTACCAGTTAGCAATATGTAACAAGACTATACAACTTACATGTCTTAATTTTTACAACAGGGGTAAAATTTGTAAATAGGAGCCAATTGATAAGATTATTTGTATGTAAGGAGAGACACAATTATTGATGTAGAACCCTGAGTAAGAACACAGCATTATTGTCCTTAATGCTTAAATAAGGTTCAAAACACCTAGATATCTTTTCTCTCAACATTTCTATCAGATCTCAGAAATATGTTGTAGTGAAATTACATGATGACTAAAGAAGATAAGTAAAGTTATTTGCTAGAGTAGAGTTAAAACTTTTGAACAGTGAATAGTAGAGCTTGAGATTTCTTAGAGTACTCTGGTTTTGACTTTCATAGTGTGCACAAACACGTAAGTGAATTAAAAATATTCTTCAGAGTGATTGGGGAGATATTTTTAGAAACCTTGCCATCCTTCTCTAATATACTTCCATAGATTTGTGATTTGTGTGTCAAAATATTTTTTTTTAACAAATGTAAAATAAAGAACTAAAGTATTATGGGTCTTTGAAAGTAATTAATGTTATAGTCACTGTTCACTGAAAGTGAATCAACAGCAGCAGACCATAGCAGGCTATTCATCTGACTGATATGTCCTTCCAAACCGCTCACACTCATCTGAAAAATCACCTCAGAGTTGATGTTTCTGAGGGAAAACATCCTCCATGAGGTGGATATTTTTGTACTCTGAATGTAAAAGTTTCAAGAGCAATTTACCATCTTTTGGAGGCAGAATTTCTTAGATGACCTACTCAGCTTTCTATAGATGTATATGAAAGAAAAGGATGTTTGCAAGAAACATTTTGTGTTGTTATCTGTGTCTTTATTTAAGCTTTTTTTTTTCTAGTAAGAAATGTAGTGTAGAACTTGCATTATGGAAAGTGTGCTGTGCATGTTTTAAACAAGATTGAGAGAGTAAAGTTGAGAATAAGTTTCTGTATGTGAATTCAAATGCAAAATATCCTCATTATAATAATTCACAGGGAAAAAAACCCCACTGTTATAGAATCAGAACTCACCAAACATGACCTAATGTCAACAATGAACTCTACTTTAACCAGCCTTTCAACCTGTGTATCGTCAGAGTAATTGGTCTTTTAGTTGATTTGACTAACTGACAGCTAAGCCACTAATAATTACGTGTGGCAGCATTTATATTTTTTGTCTTTTACACTATAGTACAACATCAATGAATATATTTTAAATATTAACAGTAGTTGAATGTTTAGATTATAATTTAAATAATTATTTATGGAAATATGATTACACATCTGTGCCTATGATAGAGAGACTTTAATTTGATTAAAGAAAAAACAGCGTATCTGCTCGTCTAATTTTTGTGGTTAAACTATTCATGACTTATAATAATGTATTAATTTTGTCAATTTGTTAGGGTATCATTTCAGCTTTTTGACAAGCTTTCATCTTTATTTAGCTGAATATGGGTTCAAGACAGTGCTTACTTAATAACTTATGCTTTATGAGGCCCTTCAAGAGCATGATATTCTCACTACCACCCACAATTTTCTTATGCCGCAGTGTTGAGGCTCTTTAACATAATGTATTTCCATATGAATGATATACATAAAGCCAAAGCATATGTATGTATGGTCTTGGTAGAGTAGAAATGTGCTGCAAAGACATCCAAGAAGAACATACGCTGGAGAACTCATTTCTGAGGTAAGCTAAAGATAAAGACTCAATAACAGCTAAATTAATACAACTGTTTGTTCCTTTACAAAATACTAGTTTGGGTACTGTGTTTTGTTCTTTACCAAGAAGACATAGTTGCTTATGGAGATAAGGATCATTTTTTGGTTATTAGTGAATAGAAAATAATAGATTGGGTAATAATAAACAATGTTTTAAAATTTAAACTATTTTGAATTGTTTAAATTTCCAAATATCAGGTTTCAGCTATGCAGCTAGAGATACTTAATTTTAAATATAACATTTTAGTTTCTAAAATATTCTCCATTATACCTATTTATGTCTCAAGCTAGATATAATTTACATTCTACTGGAAAAAAACCATATATTTTTCCTATACAACATTGTGTTGCTCTTCTATTCTGACAATTGTGTCATTTTAGAACTAATGAAATTTAATCATATTGGGAATTAGTTGATTTCCATGTCTAAATAAAAAAATCAAAGTATTTTTTTCTAGACTGGTTAAGAAAAATGGTAGACACGTTTGTAATTCCATGTTGTAGCTATATGAATTATAAATACTTTTCTTGTTTTTGTAAGTATTTAAAAATATTAACTGAAGATTCTTATTAGTAGTATTTCATTATTCTTGAGAATATCTTGTTGTGTTTTAATTACAAATATTTTTTAGCTGATGATATTAAAAAAGTGAAATTTTGAAAAATGGAATCAGATATTTAACATAACTGAGGAAAATTAGTTACTATCTATTTCAGTATTATGTGAAAGCATATTTTCAAAAAATATTTGACTGGAGAAATTCAGGATATATTAGACTTTTGAAGGTATTGAAAAGTCTAAGACAAAGACTGTTTAAACTGTTATAGTTACTTAAAACAGCAACTGAAAATATCTTTATTGCACACAAGCATGCATACATTTCTTTAGTGGTTACTTTGATGTATAATCATTCTTTTTTTATCACTTATAGTTATTTACTCAAAGTCCAAGAAACACTGATGCTGGAATAAATACTTTCCAAGCACTAAAGGTTTGTTTTTCTATCAATGTATTTCAAAAGCAGTATTATTGCATTGTCTTTTTAATACATATTTCTACAACTTTCTTGAACTAAGAATAAAGATAATTTATTTCAAATATATGATAGCTTTAAAATAGAAGAGGTTCTGTGGTTTTCATTTGGTTAACCTATTCAGTTGACCCAGCTTGCCATTACAAAGTATCTGAGGGTAATGATAAAATAACGTCTTCTAGCATATGTGAATACCGGAGGTCTGTGATTTTTCCATTAATTTCTGAGTATTAATTAAAAATATTAATAAATTAGTCTAACATTTTCTACAGATTTCTATAGAAGAAAAATATTACAGTTTAAAACATCTTTCAGTGCTTTCAATGAGCATCTTATTATAACCTTACTATTATAAGCTGTTATATTATTATAATCCCAATGAATTTACATCAGAGTGAAATTGAAAAGTTTTTGTTGAATTATCCTAATCAGAAAGTTAAATAAAAGTGTTGTCCCAAAAGACAAGGNAGTGTTGTCCCAAAAGTATATCCAAGTTTCAGTGACAAATAATTATAGCAAGATGTATAAAGTCAGTACACACAGATACATCATGATTATAACATCATATGCTATTTTTTGTGTATTATCTTGTTGTCCCTAAAACATGCATTACCAATTATAAATGCATAAATTACACTT
>VYZX01027312.1:0-100179 GCA_013401335.1 Brachypteracias leptosomus
CTGAGCCCTAAATGGAGACAGAGTCCAACAGCAACAAGGTCAAAAAGGAGAGAAGCATTCTGCACTTCGAAGAGAGCTGGGATATTTGCCAAGATCAAGCACAATTTTTTTCTTTAGCCAGTCAAGGGGCACAGAAGCTTTTCCAGACGTTGTTGTCCAATTCAGAGCAGTTTGGCCACAAGCAATATTCTGGTGGAATTCACTCTGAGCTGAATTTTGATTTTATTTTTAGTCAAATGGTCTGTCCTTCATAGGAAGGGGAAAATACCATACAATCTATGTTCAGGCACCCACAAAAATACTGCTTTGAGACATACTGCAGTAAGAGCAACCCCACCACCAATTCTTCAGGTTGGAGTATAGCCATGGTGCCTACCATCGATTTGTGTGGTGTCCAAGCCATTCCAGGGTATGGAAACAATGTCCTGTCATCATGGCCCACTCCCAGCAACCTTTGCCCAAGCCTAGCTCCTGCAGAAGGTTGCATTTCTGCCACCAGGTCTTCAGGTCAGGGATGGCAGGAGCAAGCAGTGGGCCTTGCCCTCTGCTTTCGTGGTCCAGGTGTCCAACCTGACCTTCACCCTGGCTTCAGGCTTCTCTGCAGAAACTCTTCCTGCTCATTACAGTGAGCAGTTTTACAACAAGGCCCCACCACCTATTACAGCCTTCAGCCATTTCTGCTCCATGTCTGCGATTAACTTCTCCATATTGGTGAAAATAAAGAATAGGCATGTAGAAACAGTACAAGGAAACCAGAAACACTTCTCAGTTTTCTATGTGAAGTCTTCTGGGACACGTCACATCATCCTAATGAACTGTGGGCAAGGATTTATCCAAGTGCAACATCACATCCCATCATGGATCCTGTTTCATTTCCACCTGTATTCACAAATGCACTCCTTCTCCTTCCTTGTCCCTGCCTGCTGTCCCCTGTTCAAGGGTCACTAGACCGTACACTCATACCTCTCAGGACGCTATTAGGAAAATCATCTGGCTGCTGAGAGTGGCCACCCAAGGCTGCCCTGGAAGGCTGGTGCATTACACCAGCTCAGTGTTATCTGGCAACATAATGAGGTCTCCTCATAAATGCAGTTTCAAAATAGATTACCTGGGCTTGCAGACGAGATGCCCTCTGGTCACAAACTAATTCTGCCTGGGGGAACTCTGAGCATAACAGCAGTGCACAGAGACATTTCTACTTAAAATTGTGGTAAAACCCAGTCTGAGATTTTTGTCTTTTACACCTTTTCTAGATACTAGCTTGCTAATTGCTTTCTGTTTGTAGAGAGATCCATCATACGTAGACAACATAAGGAATGACAAACTTTTTGCAACCCCCTTGCAGAGGCATCCAGCTGACAGATGCAGAGTAGCCGTTGCCTACGCTCAGTGATGCTCTGTGGCAGCTCCCTGTGCCCACTGTGCCCAGAGACACTGTGTCCCACTTGACAGATCAGACTGTGTGCAAATGAATGAAAGACAAGGTTACACCCAATCCTTCAGCATGCAAAGCTTAAAAATAAGAATCTGGAGTCTCTTCATTCATTCCCTAATAATAAATTAACTGTAAGGATAGGTCTTTGAAGACATGAATAGTCCTTCTACTTTTCTATTGCAATGCAATAGAATAATACAAAGGTTTAGCTAGGAGGAGAGTTTGACTTCTTCATGTAAAAGCTGTCACAGTGAAAACAAAAATTAATCCAACAAACAGTGCAGCTGAACAAACCCACACTGCCACAGCTGCAGCGGGGCGAGTTATGCACTGTGGCAGCACTTGGACACCGGTGCTGGTGCAGGAAAGGTGCTGGGAGCAGCCACGATGAGCCCAGAGGATGAGCTGCTGCCATGTGTGCAGCAAGGAGCTGCCAGAATTTTCCAGAGCTGTCCCATTTTCCACAGCTGCCTGTTGTCCACTCTGTGCCTGAGAGGCTGGAGCACCAGGGCTGCCAGCCTGCCACAGGTGGGGCTCAGCAGGATGGGAGACACAAGGCCACCTTTAACAAAGCAAGAATGAACATCTGCACTGGTGTTATGAAAGCTTTCTGTTAGCCTTGAATAAACGCATCTTGCAAATGCAGGAAGCAAGAGTCCAGTTTTGTTCCCTTGTCACATTAGTTTAGAGACCCAGTGGTATTTCAGTGTGTATAAAAACAAATGTTGTTTTACATTATTAAAAATACAAATATAAGGTATATAATCATATAAAACTCATTCCTTATTACCCATGTTCGTCGGGAAGGCACTGGTTTAATTAAGGACTGCAGACAGCTTTAGGAGCTCTGGATAAAGGGTAACGTACAGGGAATTGTGTCTGGAAATTGAAGGAACTCAGTGGGGGCTCTGACATTTCCAAGGTCATAAAGACACACGTTTCTGAAGTGGGGATCTCTCGGATGTGTAGGTCTCCTATACATCAGCCAGAAAGCCCCTCCTGCTACTTTGACTCCTCTTGCTACCTTGCTCCTCTTGCTTGAGCTCCTCTTGCTACCTTGACAGGGTAGTGCGGGGACCAGCAGTGTTTCTGTTATTACCAGCACAGCTAAGCCCTTTCTCCTCATTCAGGGTCTCTCCTTAGCCAGACATGGCATCCAAGCTGTGGAGGTCCTCTCTCAGCCCATGCAGTGGCACTGCTGAAGAGTCTCCTGGCATAGCTCCCGGCCCAACTCCAGCGACACACGTGGAGTCACATCCTCTCTGTGGCTTGTGAGCTAGCACTACCTTCCACCATATGTTATCACCACAGAGCTTCCTTCCTCCGTGCGCTGAAGGGAGGAAGTGCTGCCTCAAGCACTTCTTATGAAGCACGCATGCATCCAGCTGTGCTGAGATGAGAGTATCCTCAGACATTTCCTCCTCGGTAAGCTGGCCCAAGAACTAGCCACCTCTTCACGCAGCACTTTGTCACATCCCTCCATGGCATCACTTACAGGAACGAACCTAAACTTTCCCCAGTTGCAAAATGGAATTACATCTTAGTTGCCTTGTGTTATCCATCAATTTACTAAGCAGTAAACATTCAACTTGCAGGAAAAACAATAATAATTAAAGCTGCAAAGTGCTTTGGTCAAGCGAGCATTGCTCAGGTATAGTGACCAGCAGGAAGAGGTGCTAGCAGCTGTGAAGAGTTCTGCACCACCCACCAGGCCATCAGCCCAGCATCCCCCAGCTGAAGGCATTTTATTTCTCACCTTTCCAGGAGCCACAAGACACACAGTAAGGGATGGGCTTGAAACTCAGAGTAGCCAAGGTTCATAAAAAATCTTAGTGATACCCTGCAGCTTCACCAAAGGAAGCAGCTAGTGGGATTTGGGAGAGGCCATTTCTGGGAACATTTCACAGATCCAGAGCAGGTTCCACTCCCCAGGCAGCTCAGTGACAGAAAGGCAGGAGGGAACGAATAATCGAGATCTTCTGGAAAGAGGCAGGAAGGAAGTGGGAGTGCACCTTCCTACTCAGGACAGTGAGACTTGACCCCTGCTCAATTTCCCTATGACTCAAATGATATTTCTTGAAGCAGCCTTCTTTCCAATGACTAAAAAATAGCAACTGCTGAAGCAGAGGAGACTGCTGACTAATGCTGTACTAGAGGATACATCTTTCTCTTGAGAATAATTTGGTACCAGCGCCAGTTTTTGGATGAGCTAGACAGGACTGCCAGGGTTACCCCATGACAGCTGACCTACAATTCCCATGCAGACTGCCTTCTGAAATATAGAAAAGATGACTAAACAGGGCAGCTTCAATAAAACAACTTCAGTTACAATCATATTACGATCTATATAAATGACGTTTCTAAGGGATCTACATTTTCAGTGGCAAAAATTTTTGGAGTCTTCAGATGAAAAGCATATGAAAACTACCAACAGAGTCCACAGGTCTTCCCTGAATCAACTCCACTTGAACATGAGCACATCATTTAGCAAAACATCCTATCCTGATGTTGAGTGTAGTGATGCAACCTTTGGCAAGCTGTGGCAAGGGGAGATTCCCCTGACTGTGAAAAATCAGGGCTTTATTTCCAGGCTGAATTTATTGAGATGGACCTTCCCCCATTTGCTGTTACTGTGCTCTCACCTGCCAGACTGAGGGAACCCTACAACAGCGTGTTCCTGATGGGCGTACCTGTAGATAGAAAGCTTGATTTAACCAGAGCAATGAAACTCTCAGCAGCTCCCACAATGAGGCAGGGCTTTCAGTGTAGTTGCCAAGCAGACATTTCACATTGTGTCCATCCTACTGAGCAATCTTAACTGTGCTGTATCAGTAAGCAGATCTCCTTCTTCTTCACCAGTCTCCAAATTTCATACCGCCTGCAAATGGGATCACTGCAGGATTCATGTTATTGCCCTTTAGACTATTGATAAAAGCCATTAAAGATGTGGGATCAAGCAACAGCCACTGCAGGCAGGTGCAAACCCACCAGAAAAAGAGATAGACACACATACACACAGGCAGACATGCAAACCACCCGCCACAGTTAATGCAGGAGAAGGGGCAAGATTAACAGTGCCTGCAGAACAGCATTGGAAACAGGCCTGTCGAAACAATGATTCCCCAGTCACAGGTACAGTGGAGCTCTGGCAGTGAGTCACTTTCCGAGTCACTGAATATGTTCCACTTTGAATTATGTATCATTTGGGGTTATTTTAATCAAAGCATTGTGTTTTCACAAAGAAAATGCTGGGATGAAAACTAAATTTAAACACATATATATCTTTATCTTTACACACCAAACTTATTATCACAACAAAGAAAGGTTCTCCAGTTAGTTTGACAAGAATTGGCATTTATTAACCCCTCTTTCCTTTCCATTTTTAGTAAAGAATCCCATTCAGCTATTTCATTATTTTGCCTAGACTCAAAGGCCATGAATGGACATCTCATTTATACTTTCTAAATATTAGTAAAAATATAATCTTTCTTCCACTTTTCTGATGTTTCCCTAGTGCTCCTAGTGACACTGCAAATCAACATCTTCAGTAGTTTCTGCTCAAAACCCTTTTGAGTGACTTTTGGACAAAAAAACCCCTCCCAATATTTTCTCATTGTCATGTAACTTTGCATGTTCATCTAGCTTTCTCCATAGTCCTTGCCCTGACCAGGTACTCTATTGAGTATTGGGCTGGTATCACTGATATATCTAGTTTTATCCTGAAATATGTTTTTTAAAATGCCCTTGAAAGAATGTCTTCTTTTTCTTTATTTGGCTCTTACAGAATCATAGAATCATTTAGGTTGGAAAAGACCCTTAAGATCATTGAGCCCAACTGTTAAGCTAACACTGCCAAGTCCACCACTAAACCATGTCCCTAAGCATCACGTCTATACATCTTTTAAATACCTCCAGGGATAGTGACTCAACCACTTCCCTGGGCAGTCTGTTCCCAGGCTTGACAATCCTTTCAGTGAAGAAATTTTTCCTAATGTCCAACCTAAATTTCCCCTGGCACAACTTGAGGCCATTTCCTCTTGTCCTATCGCTTGTTAATTGGGAGAAGAGAAAAAGACCCCCACCTCACTACAATATCCTTTCAGGTAGTTATAAAGAGTGATAAGATCTCCCTTGAGCCTCCTTTTCTTCAGACTATTAGAATAATAGAATTATGGTTCAGACTGGTTTATCTTTTTAAAGTTTATCTATTTGCCACCTTCCTGCTGTTATAGGATGTGTCTATTTGCCACATTTCAGCAGCTGCAGGAGGCTCCACGTGCCATCTATACACCAATGGGGTGTCTCTTCCCCAAGCAGTGCTCATCCAGCACCTCAGAGGAGGTCAACAGGTATGGGAGATGCCTGCCCTGGGGTCATGCCATGAAAGGGAGAAGCCTAAGGGTAAGAAAAAAGTCAGGCTGATTCAGCATCCCTCTGTAGCAAAACACTCTTCTGGGTAAAAAAGAAACAGACCTCCCTGGGGAGAGCAAATTACCAGCCAGTATCTGACAGTTTGTCTTGAGCCTGATGGATGAGCCATTTTTTCCCTCTCTTTCAGAGTATGCTTGGCTGTACTTTCCTTTTAATGAGCTTTTGGACCAAAGCCAAAACGGATCAAAGCCATTGGTGGGAGGGGCAGGGGGACACACGACCCAAACCTTTGCCTGTTTTTCTTTACAATCAGAAGTTGCACTGTTCATTACTGAGGCCCAGTGCTTTACTTCTGGAGCAGCGGGTGACCCATCTGCCAGTTTACTGGTAATGGACATCAAGAAGGAAGCTGCTGCTGCCTCCCCGCTGGGAGAGCCCTCCAGAGAGGGATAGAGAAAAGGTGGCTGCTGCCAATGGGCTTCACTCGCCTTTCTAAGCAAGTGCATCCCTGCCTGAATGAACACAGCAGCTCTTGGGGGAAGAACAAGAAGATTAATGGATGATTTTCTACTTCTTGTGTGACACGAGGGCACTAGTCTCAAGGTGGCGAGAAATTGCGGCTGTCAGTAGAGACAGGAGGAAGACAAGACAGGCAGGAGATCATGTCCCATTTCCATTCTTCCTTGCCCATGTCCCTGAAGTGTGATTAGTGAGAGTCCATTGCTCTCAGCGGACAGCTTTGAGACCTCTGGGTGGAAAGCACCCCCACTGCCAGAAGCTGTTGCTGCTATGACAGCCCAGTACAGAGCGCAGGCCTAAAACCAGGAGATAAATAGTCCTGCACATACAGCCATTGGGGCTTGGCTGTCCCTTTTAAGCCATTTTTTTCCCTTTGCCAATAGAAAGCTTTGCCAGGAAACTTGCACTTGCCTACATGTGCCTGCTGTAAAAGGAAGCCGAGTACAGTTGGGATCCTGATGAAGCTGGGAAAGGGCAGGAGAGACAAAAATGTATCATCCAGCAGAAGCAGCAATAGCTGTAAAGAGCATGTAAGATGCCCCCACCCCTCACCAAAAGACTTGTAGCTGCTGAAGGGGGGGGGAGGGGGGATCAGTGTGGGCCCACTGGTGCTGGGCCACAGTGGAGGCACAGCCCCCAGCTTGGCAGAGAAAGGGGGACAAGGGGCTCTCCAGCTCAGCTGCTGGGGCTCTGCCAGCTGCCCTGCACCAGCACATGGGGCAACAGGGGATGCCAGGATGCTGCTGGCTGGGACAAGCAGTCAACAGATGCTGTGTATGTTGAGGAGCTATGAGCACTGTGGGTGGCTATGGGGCAGGTAACAGGGCAGTTGCCAGCCCCTGGCTGCCACGCAGCCTTCACTCAGGGCTCAGACCCAAGAAAGCCCATTTCTAGTTTAGCAGGAACCAAGCATCTTCTCATTTGTCCTCAGTGACTTTTGCTTGCTGTAGATATTTCCTCCTGCTCTGTGAAAGTCTCACTGACACAGGGTGCCAGTGGCATGCCAAGCAGTGTGCTGAGGGCCATCCCGCTCACAAATTGTGGGAGGGAAATATTGCTGATACGACACAGGGTTTTATTTCCAGGAGACCTCTGACAAGAGGCAGTTGCCCTTCACTGAGTACATTTTGTGTATTAGGCTCCAAGTGTGACTGAACAAGAACAGCCCATGGCTGCTGGCAGCCCCTCAGTACACTGCCCGGCTTGTCACAGGCTTGCAACACCTCTGTTACACAGACCTGCTCGTGGCATATTCCAGATGGCAATCCGGGACAAGGGGATTATCAGTATGGAGCACACTCCTACAGAAAATGAAGACGCTGCCAGGTTTATTTGTTGGTGATTGTGTGCAGAGCTCTGGAACATGCACACTTTGTTCTCCCTGTTTCCTACCTTTGAAATGCCTCTTCCCAACAGAAGACAACCACCGTGCCTTGTTCAGTTTCAGTGCTCCTCTTGAGGGGGGCAGGGAGCCACAGAGACTCATATACATAATTCCCTTCCTCTTCATTTAGTTTTCTTTTTCTTAGGGCAAAATAAGAGCCATTTGAGCTGGAAGCATAAAGCTGCTTCTTATTTGCAAAACTTTATCCCAAAATACAGAAATTTGAGGGATTTAAAAAAAAAAAATTGTTAAACCCTTATATCTGTCCTCCTCAAATATGAGCTATGCTGAGCATCTAAATACAAAATAAACATAATGAGGTTCCATAAGATTCAGAGTGTGAAGCACACCCAGGAGAAACCCAGCACACACTAATGGGCATTCCCTGGAGTTTCTGACTCATGAATGTGTTTGGTACTATTTCTGCAGGGCAAATAGCAAGAGGAGGAAGACAGCCACTAGCAGAGGTGTCTGCAAGCTGACTGCAGAAGTCAGTAACGCCAGAAGACTGGAAAGTGGCTAATGAAGCATCTCATTTCAGAAACGACAAGGGGAGACTCCAGGGAAGTGCAGTGGTGACCTACATAGAGCAGAACGATACAACAGAAAGGTCTGGAGAGGTGAGGGCATGCAGGAGGAGGCTGAGAAATTGTCAGGGCAACACAAGAAGACTCTATCTGTATAAAATAGGATGTAATGAAGCAAAGGAAAGCATCTTTTCTATTGTGAGATAAACAGGCAAGATGCAGTCTGAGATGTGCTAATAGATAATGTTTTGGTTCTTTCATGTTAAAAAATTATTAATAAAATTGGACCTATGTTGGGAATTCAGGTCAACCACAATGAAAAAGCACAGACATTTTGTGCAAAGCAAAATGTGGGAAATTTTTTTTATCAATTCAAAAAAACTTAAAATGACCCAGAATATTTTGTTTGAACCTTCAAAACAGTAAGGAAAAATTATAAAAAAAGTATTGCTTCAAATGAAAAGAATGTTTGAAAGCATCTCAACAAAATACTTTTCTGTTTTAAAAGGCTTTTTCAGGTTTCCTCCCACTTGTCCTGATGAAATTTAGTAAAATAGAGATTCATTTACAAAATGCTGCTTTACCTTATTTCACATAATTGGNTGCCTACTGCAGCTCTCAAAGCAAAACAGAAGTATCTTGTCTCCCTTTAGTTAATTACTGTAGGAAACAAACAAACAAAAAGCTCCCACCTATTTCTCAGCAAAGACCACATCTGAATAGGCAATACTATTTCCTGATGAACACAGAAAAGTGTAGGAGCTCTCATGGCAGACTAGGCACTCACCCTGTGGCAGGTACAGCAGAAGTGGCCCTGTATCAGTATGACCACTGCCCTGGCTTTCAGAGCTGGCTTATGCTGATGAGGGAAATGCAGAGCAAGTGAGTTAAGGTGGGAGCAAGTACTTCTCTTCCAATATGAAATAGTAAGTCCTAAAAAAGGGGGAGCTGCAGATGGTAAAGTCTTAAATTACCATGGCAAGCTTTGCTGGAGAGTGTCTCTAGTCCCCTTAGATGGAGCCCGTCTGCAGCTGATTCACAGAAGGTCACGTCTGCTAGTCCCACCTGACTCCCAAGACTACTCAACTAGCCAGCATGGCTGACAGTGCTGAAAGAGTGGAGCTGGTTGAAAACACTTGATATGGCTCTAGACAGGCAGACTGATTTGAAAACTCAAAGCACAGGAGAGACTGAGAGCTATTGCAATGGATCACAAATTAGCTTGGAAAACACAGATGTGAGGCACGAAGAAGGAACGTGGCTGGAGCTGGATGGGTGAATATCCTGATGAGCTTTCCAAACATCTCTGCCCCTGCCAGTGTCTGTTCCATTAATAATTTGCTCTGTCAATTGATATCATTTTGCAAACTCAAGTAACTCTGCACACTCAGCAACGAAACATTCCTGCAGCTCTCAGGATATGTACACACACATAGCTTTGAAGTGGGACTGTACACCAAGTTTGATTTAGAATGAAAGTGTCGTGCCATGCTGGGGCATGGCAGCTCCATCAGGAACGCCCGCAGGAGCCCAGCGCCAGCCATTGCAAGCCCTGTGACTTACCCGGGTTTATTCCTCACTCCAGCCCATCAGATGACTGTAGATATCTGACACTGCTGACAGCCAGCGTCCCCTGGACTGCAGGTTACCACGCTCAGCTGACAGCAGAGCGGGGTTACAGCAAGCCCAGCTGAGTGCTCTGTAGGATCTTCCATACTCCTAAGCAAGAGGGCAGGATCCAGCCTCCCTGTGCTACTGCTGGGTCACAGATTGGTCACTGTCTCACAGCCACAAGCCAAGGATTTTTAAGTCATCACCTTCGTGGAGATGAGCACAGCTTAGAAACAGAGGTCCTGGGAGTAAGAAAAACCTTCCCCTGAAGGCCAAGCTGGCCCCTGCCAAACCCAGGATCTGGGCAGCCAAATCTCTCAGAGGCAGCTGCTCCCTTCAGGCCTCAGCTCCTACTGAGCTTGTCATACCTGCCCTTCTATAAGCACCAGGGAAAAATGCATAGGAGTGGGGTCATGATGTGGAAGTCTAGGGTATAGCTGCAGCTCCTAAAAAAGACCCTGATCTGTGATTCTACCAGCCTGGTTCAGCTTTGTTTTAGTTGTATTTCCCTTTATGCTGCTGTGGACCCTATGGCCTCTTGCTTGCTTGCATCTCTGCAAAGGGACACAGAATTTATCTTGGGCAGGAGTCCCAGAAAAGCTCTTCATTTGCCCTTTGCCTAGCTCTTCTCCTTGTTCTTGTCCATCTCCTCCTTTGCCCTACCTCTCCCTTTGCCAGGCAGGTCTCTCCTTTCCAAAAACCAGAAAACCATTTGGCATGAATGGAGCTGGGAAAGCCAGGGGACTGGGAGAGGTGTTGAGTCAGAGGTCAGAACTGTTACAAAAACCAATAGAGGGAAGTGTGATTTGGGAACATGGAGACTGGTAAAGTCTCTGTTGGTGGGTAGGCCAGCAGCAATAGAGAATCCAGGAAAAATATCTTTTCACTGGTTAGAAATCTCTGCAGTATGATTACAAAACACATCAGTGTAGAATGAAATCATAGTGAAATGTGAACCACGTGGTTCAGCTGTGGCACTGTGCAGAAATCACAGCAAGACCTTTGTTAAAATAGCAAAGTGCAAATCATGGGCATGTTTCAGTTGTTGCTGTGAATTTCTGTCCAGGCTAACAGGACTGTAACATCTATAGACATGTTTAACGCTGTGGGTGGTAAGCTGGATGGATAACTATAGATAGGGTCTAACTATAGGTCTGTCTGCCATCTATCCCATACAGTCCCCAGCAGTTGGCAGGAGAGGATGCTCAGGAAAGAGCAAAGTGAGGTGTGGACAGAGTAATCCCTTTCCAGCAACAGCCTCTCAGCTTCAGTGGTGAGCAGTTCGGGAACTTTCTGAACTGGAGGCTGCTGCCAGGCTTTGATATCTGATAGGCTCTAACAGACCTACCCTTCCTGAAGTTGTCTAATCACTTTCTGAACTTTTGCCCCCCACAACTGTTCACAGCAATGAGTCTCATGGTTTTAATATCTGAATTATTGTGCGAGGATGGACTGTGTGTGGAAAACAGACATCATTTGGTTTGTTTTGTCTGCCAATGGATAACATCATTAGCTAACTTGAATAATCATTTCCCACTCACTTTCTGCACATCTGTGATAATATCAAATCTATCAGCTCCACCCCAGTCATCTCTCTTTTAAAACAAAGAATCAAAGGCTGTTTGATTCTCTTTGCAGGCAGCTGTTCCCCATGTATGATCACCTCAGTTACCCTTGTTAGTGCTCCACTGAGTCCCACAATTCCCCTTGCTGGGTTGCATAACCACAGCTACAAGTAGATGCTACTTCGGCTGTGCGCAACCTATGGATTTAAGCAATAGTGTATTAGTGGTTTGTTCCTAGGTCCTTCTCTACAAACATCTATGTGTATTTTTGACAGTTATTGAGATGCAATTTTCAGAGAAATATCCACTGTGACCCAAAGATGTCTTTCCTGAGCTGTGCTCACTAATCTAGGGATTATCACTGTCCATGTAAGGCTAAGATCATTGTTACAGGATGCAGTCCTCTTAAACTATCTGATGTTATTCTCCTTTACCACCAAGATAAATGTTTCTATTGACAAGCTGATGTGAGAAATTGATTCTTAGAAGTAATACTTAGAAAATTTGGTATGAAATCTCTCTTTGGCATGGGAATGACATTCTTAAGCAGAACATGGTAAATCTTGGAAGCAAACTCTTTCTTTAACCTTCTCTTTTATGGGAATTTCTAATACATCCATGTTCTTTCTCTTCTATTAGCTCCATATCAAAATGCAGCTTAGGCTGATGGCTGAAAGTCATCACTGATGGTAATGAAATGAGTTGCTATTTTTAGCCAATTTCAAAACTCCCATTAGTTCAGCTGAGGTACGTGCTGAAATCCTCAAAAAGACAAGAATTGTATCAGCAGAGAGAAGAAATTGTTCCTGCTACCCTAAGGTTAAATCTCTGAATGAAAGAACATCAAGGGTGGGAGACTGCATACATGCTACGCCTGCTGTCTTTGTCTCTATGGCTAAAAGGAGAACACCGTCTAGTTGCTACATATTTCCATAGACTTAGCGTTTAACAAAAGTCATGAAGAGTAGAGCTGAAGTCCTTGAGTGCCTTACAGATGCTCCTAAACCTCAGCAATCCATTTTTCATCAAAGCTATGGGCTGGTTCAGAAACTATATTTTTCCTTTGAAAAATCAAGCCATCGTCTTCCTAGGTATTAATACTAAGCTCACATTTTCCTCTCAGCCTCTGTCGCAGCAGGAATAACATAATCTTCATTGGTTTGCAAATTGCAGACAGCTCCCTTACACCTACTCTAGCTTCTCAGCTCTATTTTTCATGCTGAAACTCTTTTGGAGAAGGGGTGATGGGGGGCTTGTTCCCCAGAAGAAAAATAAGAAAATGTTTGCATGATAAAACTGATGCCTGTTGCACGGTAGTTTAAACAAAAGTACCCTACTGTGGACATTTTCTTCTGTAGTGCAGAGCAGATTGGAAAGCTGTATAATGTGTCTTGACAGCAGTACAAATCACTAAAGGTCAAGGGCTTGGGGATTAACCACATCCCCATACAATAGGCTGATATAGAAAGGGCAGGACCATGAGGGTTCAGCTTTAGAATGAAAGGTTTTGAATAGACCTGATGAAAATGGATTTGTGGAAAGGGGAGACTACCAACTCACACCCTTCCAGCACTTAGACAGGCTAAGAAGATCACAGTGCAGAGGCAAATATGCTCTTCCCATTCTTTTTTAACGTAATCAACATCTGGTTATGGGATTGCTACTCTTGGGATATCTTTTGCCTTTCTTCCAAATTTACATTAGCTGCAGATGCTCCATTCAGCTACAAATTTCCAGAGATCTTTGCCATTTCTCTAAAGCCTAGACCAGGTTAAGAGAGGGGAAGTCCCTCTGAAAAACAACATTCATCCACAGTGACAGGCAAGCTATTTGATTCTGCTCTGTCCTTATATAAAATGGAAATAAAGAATGATTCCCATTTTCTCAGAGGTATTGCTAAGTTTAGTTCTTGCAGATTTTATTACAATTACAGTGTTATAATCTACAAAGTATTATAGACCAAATATCTTGGGTAGACAATTAAGATCTGTTTCTAGCATGCTATTGAAAATGACTGCTGAAGGGGTAGTCTTGCCAGTGGAAATCCCCATAGTTTATCTGGAGTGAGGTAGGTGATATGACATGCGAAATCCTAATCACTGGTGGATGTTTTCAACTCAATCCCATTAAGTGTGTTCTTTAAGTAAAAAGCTGGAGCACAGCCTGGGAAGGTGATGATTTAAAAAAACACTACCCTATCACAGAATGGTTGAGGTTGGAAGGCACCTCTTGAGATCATCAAGTCCAAGTGTCTTGCTCAACTACTGCAGGTTGTCCAGGACCATGTCCAGTTGGGCTTTGAGTATCTCCACAGATGGAGGGTCCACAACCTCTCTGAGCAATCTGTGCTGGTGACAACCCTCACAGTAAAAAACTGTTTTCTTGTGTTCAGAACATTTCATGCATTTCTTTTTGTGCCCATTGCCTTTTGTCCTGTCTTCACTCCCTGCCATCAGGTATCTATACACTCTAATAAGATTCCCCAGAAGCCTTCTCCTAGGTAAACATGACTTTAATGAAGTCTTTATATTTTAAAACCTGATTTAAAAACATTAAGTCACTCCTCTAAGATAAACTCTGGGACTGGAAAACTCATAGCTTCAGATACTTGAACCATTGAGGAGAGAGCTGTACAAAGTATTGCTTACACAGCCACATTAACACTTTGAAGGGTTCTTTTACTCCATATTTGTGATTGTAGCAGGTGTCGATTGCATCGTCCGACTTTTCAGTTCAAGCCTTTCCTCTTCCACATGAAGGGAAAACACCAGAGATTGTTTCCTATATTAGAGATCAACTGAGAGGAGTCTGCATCAGAAAAGCTTATTGAAATTACTTTTTTCCCTCCCATCAGTAGAAGTATTTTCCCTGGAATCAGCAGTGATGACATTATCAAGCATCAGTGGAGCGTGGAAAGGACAATGAAGCTTTCAGAGGACACTCTTCTTTTAGCTGTACTCACTGGGTAATGAATAAGTTAGCGTTCTTTGCCAAAGGGCAGAGCATTTTCTGCAGCTTTCATTTCAGTAATTCTGCTATGATACTTGTACTCATTTTTCAAAAAAACCAAGACAAGTAAAAATACTATAGGCTACATAAGCTTGATGAACACATTGACAGGGAGGATGTCACTGAATGCCACTATTTATTAGTAGCATGACTCCATGAAAGAATTATTGTGTAGGATTTTTGTTCACTAATTATGTGCTGAATTACATTAAATTATCACAGTAGTGCCTCATAATTACAGTTATTATGACAAACACCAAGCAAATGAGTAAAGGAATGACCTCTTTCATTTGAAAACAGGCAATATAAGTCTCTCACCAATGCCAGCTTTCTCAATATGCAGCATTAGTGTCAATTTTCATTTGTGGTTTGCAATTGGAAGGACTTCTTCAATTAGCTTTTTTTAAAACCCACTGCTCAGTGAAGATCTCCTCTATTTAGCTTAGACAGGAATGCAGAAAACTGTTCCCACTGGCTGCCAATCACTTCTCCCTCTGCCTTCCAGGTGGTCTCCTCTTGCCTACACAGTCCATGGTGCAGCATTCCACAAGCCTCCTGGAGACATCTCTCAGAATTTGTATTTTAAAAGCCACATTAAACCTATTAAATATATTTATACTTAAATATTAAGGTTAAAGATGTTAAGTATAAACCAAATATTAAATTTTGTCCAAAATGTAAAGCTAGGACCATTCTGGATCTTTTATTAAATTCAAGGTTTACTTTTGATGTCAGTATCTCACTACTACAAATCCAGATTAGAATTAAACTCCTATTTGCCTACAGTGAATTTCTCATGTCTTCATATTTATTCGAAATGCCTGATACATAAGTTTGTCAAAAATAGGATGCTAACTTAGATGGACTGAATGTATAATCTATTGTGGTAGTTTTTATGTTCCTCTGTTCCTTCAAAACCTGTCAAAGAGATTCTCCCATTCCCTACCTCATCCGCAGAAGAGTTAACAAGTCACACTTCTTATAACAAGCCAAGGAGGAGCCAGTCATCATTTCTATGCAGCGTTTAACATTGCCTTGCTGGACACACACACAAAGATCATTACATTTCCATTCTATTCGATGACCATTAGTAACACAATGCATAGTTTACTGGCGGATTTGTTTCATGGAATTGTGAAATTCCAGTGAATGTGTGTTGTTTCTACTGCTAAGATAAGGTGAGGTCATGTGGTAGTGACTAGCACTAATAAAAAGAATGACTATATATGCTCGAGGCACAGGGATATTCAAATACTTGTTACTTCAAACACCGAAACACATACACTGAAATGGCAGTTCTTACATATTAATTTAGAGCAGGTGCAGACATGCTCTTCTTTGATTGACCAGTCATCGTTAATAAACGACTTGAACTGCAGCTATCTTACTAATTGCTGGTTGACTAAGAAGCTAACCTGGAAAAAACTGACTCAGCACAAACAAAAGAAAGATAAGCTAAACACATCAGATGACATTTCTTAGGAAACATTTTGCAGAAAGAATCAACTAGATAAAAATCTGGCCAGACTGAATGATATGCTCAAAAGTAATATATACCATACATGGCATTAGCTGGGGTTTGTCTGAAAATCAAAAATGGGAAGTCGTATTATGGCTACTTCGGGATTTTGAAATCCATGAACCAAGTCCTTTCAGCAAATATCCTATAACCTATATTCATCTAATTCCACAGAATATAACTATTTCTATTCTTTAACAAAATTTTAATACAAGAGTAACGTCCAGTTACAGGGCAGCTTTTATCTCAGTGCTTTATAATTGTTATGAACATAGATGTGATTTCATCATACAACTCTCTTTTAGCTGAATATGTTGGCTACTCAGGCAGCACAAATGTTGAGGCTGTGAAGCAAGTCTGACATTTAACAGTATACATTGGAATTTGATGAAGATTCAAAGGCTAAGAGTACAGTATAGAGAGCTTAAATAGAAAGCCAGCTACCTATACTCTCAGAAAGTAAGGACTATGCTTGCATTTTATTTTTTATCTATTTTTATATTTGTCAAAAAGACAGCAACTCTTGAAACACACTACCCCTTAAAAACATGTTGAATTGAATCACAGGAAAGAGATCCAACACTGTTTCCCTCAGTGCCTGATTTGCCCATTCATGACTCATTTAGCTACAGATCTGATTTAATTAATTTTTAATAATCTGATCTAATTATTTTTTCTTAATCCATCAAGATCAGAGCCCTAAACCAATGGCTCCGATCCTTTTTGGTCTATTATTAACAGAAAGGAGATACCTCCTCCTTCCCTGTTCCCTTCCCCTGTACAATACTAAACTTGAGATCATATTCTTGAAGTCACAAGTATCTGTGATACCCTGTTTGTTTGCAGAAAGGTTTGTCTGAAGCAGAATGAATATAAAGTCACCTAGAGCTGACCAAAAGGCTATAGATGGGGAATATCCGGAGTAGGTTCCTAGGAGAATCCAGCGTGAAAAATTTAGTATCTATCTTTGCAGAGCTACAAAGATGATTAGAGGGCTGGAACACCTCTCCTATGAAGGCAGGTTGAGAAAATTGGACCTGTTCAGCCTGCAGAAGAGAAGGCTCCGGGGGGACCTTATTGCAACCTGCCAGTACCTGAAAGGAGCCTATAAGAAGGCAGGGAAAGAACTATTCACAAGGGTTTGTAGTGACAGGATGAGGGGTAATGGCTTTAAGCTAGAAAAGGCTGGATATTAGAAAAAAGTTCTTTAATATGAGAGTGATCAATCGCTGGAACAGGTTGCCCAGAGAGGTGGTGGAGGGCCCATCCTTGTAGACATTCAAGGTCAGGCTCTATGGGGCTCTGAGCAACCTGACCTAGTTAGGGACATCCCTGCTTATTGTAGGGGGCTTGGACTAGATGGTGTTTGGAGGTCCCTTCCAACGCAAACCATTCTATGATTCTACTATTTATTAGTCTGTCCAATCTATTTATTTCAGCTGTACTTGTTATCATCCTCACACAATCCCAGTTGGTACATGTTAAAAATACATCCCTATGGCATTAAGGTATTTTGTCCTTTTATAGGTCTGAAATGGAATTAGCCTTGTAAATAACAGCTAAATCCAACAGCATGCTTGACTGGTGTGTTTAACGTATTAGTATACAATACTTTTTATATACATGCACATAGTTTTTCAGCTTGCTTATCTTACAGGTTGTGCCTTACTGCATTTGGCACACTGAGCCATGTCTCCTTCCAGAGATAGTCACTGCAATTTCCCAGAGTAAGTAATACATTCAAAGAGATGTTATTCTTGTAATAAAAGATGTTACTGAAAACACACCTGGTATTGCATTATCATAATCATGATGAGATGACCCAGTCATAACCCCCTTAAACTCCACCTGACTCATCACTTTCTTAATTGGTTTCATCTACTGCAGTGCTGTTATCAACAATGTTTTATGAAGCGTGGGTCAGAGTTACCATGTCACTCAACACTGTATTGCCACATTATCCTGATCTAAACATGAATGGGTTCATCCTTCATAGCCTCATTGGTCTACCTGCTTATTTTCATCTCACAATCAGATTACTCCTACACATTGAATTGCACACCTTCTTCCAAATTAGAGTCCCAGGTAACTATTCTGTCACAGTCACCTGTAATATCTATATATAGGGTCTCTTTGCAACCGTTTATAATTTGCATTTCCTGGTTAGTATAATATTGTGAGTTAGAAAAATCCCCCCGAATCGATCTTCGTTCATCTTGCTGCTGTCTACATCAATTTATTTGCTCATTTTCAGGAAACAAGGGGCTCCAAAAACTTTTGGAGCAGCTCTTTTTTTAGTTCCTCTGTTTTTTTTTACTGATAATCAATCTTAGTCCATCCTGCTTGCTATCAGATTTTTTCTAAAATCTTCCTTTCAGCACCTATACTTTGGTCACAGGTAAGGATAGCATGGACTGCATTGGTCCACGTATAGTAACTTATTGTCAATTAATTATTTGCTAAGAATTATCCATCACTAATCTCATAACGAAAGTGGTTTATTGCTTGAAACATGGCCAAGGAATGTATTTTTGATAATCCGTTCTGCAAAGCCCACAAAAGACGCTACAGCAGCCAAGAGGAAGATCCGTTGGTACTCAGATAGCCGCAGAGACTTTAATAAGAGGAAACTGGCTCTCCCATGCAGCAGTAGCAACCCCAATAAGTGACTCTACAGGCCACACAACAGCTGCCAAAGGGGTAACCTGCAAGGCAGGTTTGTTGACAATGTCAAGGTCTGACTGTGCTGTCATGCTTGGGTTATTGCTCATGCACAGAGGTGGTTCACTGCAGGACAGAGTCAGCATATGCCACAGAGAGGAACAGGGGAAACTCACAGGTATCTTTTTGTCATTTGCTACCTTTCAGAAGAGATGCCTGCTCCTGTTTCCTAGCCATTAGCCCCATCAGCAGATATTTTAGGATAATAGAACTCATTTCAGCCTACCGGAGAAAGATAATTTTTTATGCACCAGGAGCCTTCAAAGCAAATGATGCAGAATAGGGTCAGTCCCCTTCTGATTTTAAGAAACTTGTAACTAACAGAGCTGTGCAGTCAAGGCCAACTGGAAGATTCGGAAGCAAAAAGTGAGGACATAGTCTGAAACTAGTGCACTGACAACTGAAGCTGAAGCTTGTTAATATGTTTGTGCTTGTGGACTGGCTGATGTTTTCATAGCAAAAATGACTGACAAAGTTGACATTGTCCACAGCTTCAGGCCTCACTATCACAGCATCAGTTTCAATAGCTTTAACTGTCATTGAAATCCCTTTCTCTGTTCCATTGAGGAAGACACTGATATGCATTTAGCTAGCAGGTTTTAGGCTACTGTTATACTTCACTCAGGGTTGTTTGGGATTTTTTTAATCAGTAGTTCAAAATTTGCTGTCTTGGAAATTTCCTTGTCATTCTCATAAATAATATCAACACATGAACTAGGAAAACATCATTAAAAAAAGAAGAAAAACCCTTGAGATCTAGACTCTGAAAAATTTTAATTTCCTGTTCCCTGATAAAGGTCCAAAGCAGGCTAAAGGGAACCTCCCTACCCATGGATAAATGGTAAGTCAATTACACAGTAATTGATGTATTTAAGGTTTGAAGACCATCTGTACTGGAACATCCCTATCTACAGCAAAACATACAGAGCATTACTATCACATTTTAGGGTAGGATATTAAAGAAAACATAGAAAAAAGCTTTCTTCCAATAAAAACTCTTAAGAACGTTAGTTAGGGAAACAAAACCACTCTTCAAATTGTCTGGAACACCAGGCCTATTGATTTTATAGTTGTGAATGTGCAAAGCTAGAACCTCAGCATGTACGGTCGTGTGTGTGTGTATAGGCACACCTTTTTAAATATTACATCCCAAAGATTGTAGGGCCTGGTGCTGTAGGACTCTGCTAACACCATACGCAACAGTCGTGTAGGGCAAACTCAAAGAACGGCTGCTAAGGATTTAAACATTGCCCTTTTTTCTTCCAGTACTGTTCTCACATCCCTTTCTGCCTTTCCCCTTGGATTTTAATTTATAACTGTGCAAAACGGAGGTTAAATGCTCTCACACACTGCAGGAGAGATTCACATCTCTTCACTGCCTAAGTGGCAGCAGGATTGCCAAGTGAGGGAACTGCAGCTCAAGTGGCCACGAACAGGACAGCTGGTGAATTAGGAGAAACAGACTGGCTCACCGAGGGCTGAGGGCTAGGGGAGGGCAAGGTTTGCGCCAACAGGAGGCAGATTTGTACTCATCTTGTTCAGCCCCCACCTCTTTCATTTCTTCTTGCACACACTCACTCACCTTTGATCTTCACAAAATGCCAGGGCAGACAGAGCAGTGTCAGAGGACAAAGAGGGATACCCAGCCTTTGCAAATCCCTGCTGGCCTGAGGAGGAAACATGGGCTTTGACACTAGGGAGAGAGGACTACTCCACACATATAAATACTTGGGATTTCTTACTAGTTTCCTCATTCTGCAGATCTTTTTCCTCCTATGTTCTTAGTGCTTGTTCTCTCTGTTGGACTGACTCCCAAGGAGTGGCCTTTCTGCAGGTGTAGTGTTACAACAACTCTGAAATGTTAGTCGCCATTTTATCAGTGTTAAAATGTTCTCAAGACAATCCTTTTAAAAGAACCATCACTCAACACACTCTCTAGTAATTCTCTCTGTTGCAGCAAGTCAGAAGATTAAATAAAACCTTTCATTCAAGTTACTCGTCTCACCTCGTTCTGTACCTAGGACTGGAACAAGTCTGAGAAATGTGACCCAGTTGTAAGGTGTTTGTGTTTACATTGCAACAGTTCAGTAAATCTGTTCAACTTCCAGTAAGAAATGCCTTTGTTTGTGTTCTGTTTCAACACTCTGAATAACACTCAAAGCACTCTGCAGAGATTTTTTTAAAAAGATTCAGTTCTGGTTTAACTGATGTCATTGTAAATCAGGAACAGCTCCACTAAGTTGATTTTATTTAAGATCTAGTTCACATTTGCATGCAGTAGTGATGGGAGCCCTATGAGTACTTAGGTAGAGGAGTTAAGACACACTTACAAGAAGTCCTACAGAAATATGATAATTCACTTATTAGAGATGTTGATGCCCATATCATCTTGACTAATCTGAGTAGATTAGATTAGATTTTAGCCTCTTAGAAATCTCTACAGATGCTGCCATCAACACAACCGACTCAGGATTTCACAGAATATGTATTTACTAGGGACTGCTTGCTAAGAGAATTCACATGTGTTTTAAATCATCCTGCAGCGGTGAATAATTAATACCCAGAAAAGGTTCAGTATTTCTTTCTAGAAGGAAGCCAAGTCAGCAGCCTACTGGATTTGAAGATGCTGCTCAAACATGACTAATCTCCTGTTACAATAGCATTCCCTGTGCCTGCAGCTGAGTTGTCCACATTCCTTCTCTCTTCGTTGCCTCTGTGGTTTCTTTACTGTAGAAAAGAGTTTACACTTAATAATGACACTGAAAATGGGAGTTGCAGATACCATATCTGTCTGTAGCAGAGGCAGCTGCTGTCAGAGTGGAAAAGGAAGACAGAAAGGATGTGACAAGATCCCACATTGCCCTGCAGAATACGGATGCCAAGAGAGAACAGATCTTCAAAGAGAGAGGCATGGGAAATGAGAAAGGCATTGAATAGGAATACTTGAGAGAGACAAGACAAAACGTTAATTTGAACCAAATCTCCAGTAAATACTTTGCATTTATAACTGCTGCTTATGCATATCGGCTTTTAGAGATAATATGTGAGTGAGAGGAGAGCTAACCTGCATGACTGTGCACAGCAGCAAGCCATAATAATAGTGCCAGTTCAGATGAGTTTCATCTTCTGAAACTGAGTAGGGAACCCTTCCTTCAATGAGGAATCTTTTATAACTAGCCCCTCATTTAGGCCATTAACAGCTAGCTTGGATTCTTCAACTTCAGAATTCATGTCTAAAGTTTCATGCTACTCTGTAAAGTTAAACACACACTGAAAATGCAGTAAAGGCTGCTGCAAAAGAATAAAAATCATTGTCTGACTTTCTATAGGACTGGAGAATGCAGTTGTAGAGAATCCATGTATGATCCAAGGAGACTGCCATGCTGCCTTGTAACTGAGGAATCCTTCAACAGAATCTCATCCTGTTATGAGGCATCTTTTAATTGGCATTTGTGTCCTGTTCAAGGCACTGTCTTTCTGATATGTTATATTATGCATAGCAACGTGATGGTCTCTTTGAAACAGTTCAGTGTTTTGAAATATATGCTTTCAAGATATCCAGTCATTTTGCTTCCATTTGTGTCTCAAACAAAATACCAACTTGAATATTTCTGAAAAACAAACATTATGTGTTGTGTTTAATGATATGGGAGATTAATTACATGTGAGAAAACAGAAATGACAACCTGTCATAGAAATCTGTTTACCATTATTGAAAACAACAAAGCATCACAAAGTATTAGTAAACTTCCAGTGTGACAGTTCAATAGTGGATAAAAGGTGATGAATGTGCCAGAGTTGGCTCACCCTGACAAACTAGACTGTTCAGGTACTGAATTAGATGAGGGAGTGAGGTGTGCACATGTGGGAGGGAGGTTTTCCAGTTGCAGCAAGAACATAAACCAGTTTGAGTAGCAACAAGGAAAATAGTGAGTCAAGTTGCCTTTTTCTTTAACAGGATATTGTGAATATAAAATTACCAAACTATTTTTGCCTCTGAAACCACAAGATATCAGACTATCAAAATAGAATATATGTATTTCTTCCCACAGAGGTGCAAAAGTCAGGTTAGTTATTGTCCCTTAAATATCCCAGATCATGATCACTAGATTCAAATATCCAATTTACTTTCAATACTTTTAGATCATAAATTCCACAGAACACAGGTTTGGATGTTTCATAGTTACCTTGATGAGCTTAGCTGTATATATTATTTGCTTACGTTGTTGTGTTTTTTGTTAGGTCTAAACCACAAAACTAGACTGCTCGTTTCCACTTCCTTGTTCTTGTTTGTTACCATACAGTCATTGTGCAAGCTGGCAATACCTCAGACATCAAATAGCCACAAAATCAGATTTTATCATTGTCCATCTAGAGGGAAACTGGGGGCAATCTGAAGTGTTTGATACCACCCAGGCCCTTCCTGCCTCATACTACCTTTGCAGGTCCATGACCAGGGCAGTTTGCTGAGACAACAAGGCTTTGGAATGTAGTAAGCTACTCTCAGAGCGCTACAAACTGTTAGGGTGGCAAAGAGCAAGTTTTCAAGCAAAGAAATGCACATTTGATTTGCAACTTGAAGATTCGTCATAAAAATCTGGGTTATTAAATTGTTTCTACCTTCCCCATGGTAAATATTTTATAATAAAAAAACTGTAGCAAAGCAAAATTGGAAACCCAGAAGAGAGAGGGAGAGGCAAAGTGAGTCTATAAAGGAGCTTAGTTTATGTGCTCCACAGCATTAAACTAAAGTTAGATCTCTGCAGGGAACAGTAACCAACATAACTATATTTTTTAATTATTAGATACACTAACATATTGACTACATGAGCCTCAAGAGTACTCAGCTTGCCCTGTCTGTTTGGAGTTCACTGCTACTTAACTTGCAGATTCAGTGAGAAACAGGAGGTGTTTCTCTCTGAAGCAGGTGATAAAGCTCCAGTAAATTTAGATCATTCTGTACATAAGGTGAGAGCAAACTCCAGAGAAGAAAAGGAGCGAAGTAGAGTGCTAAATTTGGCCAAGTTCTGCAATGGGATCTCAGCACAATGATAGGAGAAACATTTTTTGCCCCAGGTAAATCATAGTCAGTGTCTAAAGAATTTAAAAGTAATGACTCAAACTTAAATGATTCAGGTTTAAAAGTAATGGATTCATGATTGCCTCCAAAATCACTGGATTTATGCTGGTTTTATGTGGCTATATTTTGGGAAGGATCTGTCTTCTGAATGCTTTGCTCAGCCCCCTCATGCCCTTAACTATCTGTTAGTCTGGTAATTTAGCAGGTGTTCCAGCTCTGCAGATCAGTCCGATCCCAGCTCAGCCCTGCCCAGACCTTCACCCTTGCTCTCTCCCCATCCTTGCCTCTCCAGCAAGAAGCCTGGAGGGCTTCCTCACTTTGTTGTCCAGTCAAGTAAGGTTCTGCTCACACATCCATGGCATCTGTCCCTCGCAAGGTGAGTATAAGGCACAGTGAATCTGGAATCACAGAAATACCTGTCAAACAGTTCATGCATTGCTAAAAGGCAGTGCATTGCTATGTTTCAGGCCTGAAGTTCACTTCTAAAGTTCATCAACCAAACACCACTTTGGAGGCAACACTACTCCCATGAGTAAGTGAGAAGAGGGTGAAAAAGGACACACACTGTCCTATTCCTTGGCACTTCTTCTATAGAAGCCAAATCCTCCATAAGAAACAGGTCAACCAATGAAGCGACAAGTGCTGCTCGGATAGTTGGAAGAAATAACCAATGACTGGTGCAGATGACCACAAGGGCATGCAAAAGGAATTTTAGTAGTAGTCTAAACATGAACTGACATATTTGCATGGTATTTCACACACTCCTACAGAAGTGACTCTGACAATTATAACACCAACAAAGCACCCATAATACAGTGAGACAAGGATTTTTAAATATAAGGCCAGAACAGTAGGGTCCCACTGTCCCAAGTTCACTTTACTATAAAGGGAATTCCATGAACACCTATCTCCTACATTTCAGAGACATCAGCAACATCTGGGAAGCATAATGCAGTGAGTTAGGTGAGTGTTATCTAACAGAAATTGCAAGGGTTCATACTGATTTGGGGGCCAAAAATTCTGGAGAGTTTTATATCAGTAAAATTCTGTTAGCTTCAACAGGATGCTGTTGATTTATGATGGAATAAATGAAAAATTAATCACATCTCTAATTTGTCACCTGAACAAAGGTGATCTTGAAACTCACAACTCGCTATATTCTGGATCAGAAAAGTCCTTAGGGTAATCCAGTCTAAAGCAATGCTGACCCTTAGCACAACTTCACAAAAGAGAAAATATCCCTGCGCTGCACACCAGATGTTGTTACAGAGTCTCCTTCCTGTTGAAGCACAACTTGCTTTGTTATTGCAGGATCACTTGTGTATGCAGCTGCTGGTACACCAAGATCTTTCTGGAAGAGAATTAACAATAAAAACTGCAAAATCCCACTATATTAATTCTGCAAAAGCAAGTAAAAGTGAGGCATGGGTCACAAACATGAGTAATTTATATGCCATTGCCTGTAGCCAATGTGTTTGAGCAGGTCACTGCTAGTTCTTTGTTCTCACTGTGGTGAGATGTTGTCTCTTTTTGACAGCTGAAAGCTCCCTAATCATATAAGCATTGCAAGGCCAGCCACAAGGGATGTGGGATCACTGGCATGCCAAGACATCCTTCGTTTCACCTGAAAAGCCCCCCTCTCTGCAGAAGGTGCTTTCCTGCACATGGCTAAGGAGCTGATGGAAACTCCATAGGGATCCCTTCAGCTTGGGGCTGCCTCCCTACTTGGCACTGCCGTGCTGGGCATTCAGCTTCTCCCATGCCTGCTGCACAGCTGGCAGCAATGGAAGGAACCCAGTGTTGCTCCAGGTTGAATGGTGAACACTTGACTAGCATTTTTCTTTCAAAATTAGGATTTCCCCTGCCTGCCTTCTTGATTCTCTGGTTCATATCAATCATCTAGGTTACTTCCTCAAACAGGTTCTGCAAGGGCTCTCCAGAAAAAAAAAAAAAGTGTATATATGTATTTATATATATTTATATACATGTATATACATGATTCTAGTGATAGCGTGTAGAGCAGGGCTGACTTGGGCTCCCACACATTGGCCGCTCCCTTCAGACACTGCTGCCAAGAAAAGAGCCGGAAATGGGCCCGTTTCCCTGTCGCCATGGCAGCGCCGGGTGGGAAGCAGAATTTCCTACAAGGCATCCTGCTGAGCCTCTGTCAGATGCTGCCAGGCCACAGCTGACCCAGGACCAGAAGCAGTGCCCGCCACATGCTGCCATCACCCCTCGGCCTCCCACAGCTGCCCTGCTGTGCCAGCATCACCATGACTTCTTCTGGAGGCCCACAGGCACCAGTACTCGCAGATGCCCCAGACTTGCCCCAGTACAAGGCTGGAGGAAAGCCTGGCAGTTGCCCATGAAGGCTGGTGGGGATGGAGGGGATGAATGGAGGGACCCCAAGTAGCTGCCCTGGTGCCTCCTACCTGCACTGCCTTCACCGTACCTATCTCAAAGGGGTTTATGGTACGGGGAGTAGTTTACCTGAAAAAAACTCAACCGAATCTAAAAACTCAAAGCATTGCCAAGCTTTTGACCCTATGTCATGCCTGGAGGCTGAACAAGACCAGACTTTCTCTGAAATAATTGGTTTCCTCACTGCAACTTTGGCTGCTAAGACTACCGCATTTTAAACAGTATGTAGGTTCACTAGAGTTATTTTTTACTTCCTCCTCTTACTTCTGAGTAACATCTGACCACAGTAATGGAAATTTAAAAACTTATATGTGCTCTGAGGCATGTGTATGAGTCTAAAACCTAGGTAAATATGTATAAAAGCTCATCCACTCTATTATACCAGCCCACTTCTGTGTCCTTGACAGCCTGATGATTATTGTAACAGCGTAAGACTGAAACTCAGTGTGGCTAGGTATAAATACCTTTTTTAAAATTTGGAAATTTCTTCCTTGTGTGAACATGTCTGGGTGTGGATGGTCTGGTATTAGTGTGCAAAATGAATGGTGAAGTGAAAAAATGCATTCTCACAGCTATCTTAGGCACCACTGCAGAGAAAGCCTTCATAATGTAAGGTGTGGTCTACGGAAAAACGTCCAAGCCATCCAGTGACTAAATATAAATTACCTGCTCAGAGCAAACCAGCACTAATGCACTACCTGTTCCTGTCAATCCCCTCTTAGACCTTGTTATTTCTCGCACTGAGAAGCGCTAAACCTGAAATTCAGCCCTTGTTCAGACACAAGGAATCCATCCAGGAAAGGCATGCTGTGGATTCTCAGCTGCTGGAAAAAATAATAACAGTTTGCACTGGAAAATTTGGTACCAGAGAACTCAGCTGTAGAATACAGATGTAAAAGATTTAATTAACTCTGTCACTTTGCAGAATATTTTGTTTCTTTTCTCAGGCATCTATATTTATTCCTTATTTCATCAATTACCTCATTTTCTTGCCTCTCCTTCTCCACATCATCCCATCTTTTCAGCAAGGTCCTTCAGCATGCTCCCAACCCTGCTGCAGCCCAGACTCTTGCCTTTCCTGCGGTTCTTGCAACTACCTCAAACACAACTTTGCAAACATTATCTGGAACAACTCCTTTGTTAGAGGAGGAAAACACAAATGTGATCTTTGCTTTACTGCTGAAAACTGATAGACTAGTTCTATAACACAAAAAATTAGAAAGCACAATTTCCTAGGGATTTTTGCCTCACGGTTGTTTATCTCATGCCTAATAGGCACAAACGCTGAGCAAAGCTGGCTACAGTTGCAGAAAATTCATGGTTTTTCCTCTGTGAATTCTCTGGTGTTTAAAATTGGTGGCTTCACAATGCAATCCCTCTTCTCAGCAGAGACATTACCAGTGTCTCTCTCTTCCACATGCATGCCAAATCATGTAGGGAATTCACAATATTTAAATTCAATGTCAACCATGTCACACTGACTGCAGTCGGACATGAATTAAAAAGCTAGACAAGGTGAATCAAAAGACAGACACCTGCCTTCCTCAACCTTCTCTTACTTAGGAAATTCAGCTGATGCCTAAGTTTGTCAGATTGCCTAATGTGTCCTGTAAGAGCAAAAGTAAAATTGACCAGAATTTGATGAAGGGGCTGGAGTAACAGCACTCTTGTGCTGAACTTCAGTGGTGCCAGTATTATCATCCTACCACTAAATTTAAGCTATATTATTACCAACTATTATGGATATTCTTCAGAGAAGATATAAAAGTGCGGTTTGTAATAGCACAAAGGGGACCAAAATCACCACAGTCATTTTCTGGTCATAATGATCAGCTTTCAATTCCTAATATTATATTTGATCCTGAACTTGGTAGTGGGAGAGAGGAATTAATCATTAACTGGGTTCTCTACAGATCACACAGTTTACCTTGAAATCATGAAATCTGACCCAAAAAAATAATATATTTTTATGTTATTTCCTGGGTTCTGAGCTGTCAGCTTTTAGCCTTCCTTTTCCCTTCTTGTTCTTTGTGATTATGAAAGCTAAATCTTTGTCTTAAAAAACCCACAAAATTCATCAACATTGAATTCCCAGCAACTTCATGGATGGCTTTGCCTAGTATATCTGAAAAATCATCCTCTTAGATGTCTAAATATAGCAGAAGCTCAAGAATTAGAAAATTATTTTCTATCAAAGATGCTTTAGCCATTTCTGAAAACAGACTTCTTATAAACTATCCTTTGCCAACTGAATTAATTTCCAGCTTCTTTCTCAGGCTGGGCAGTCAGCTAAGAACCAGTTCTTCAGTCATTTTTAGAAACCTAAGTTTTAAAATTTCACCTTTGGCTTTCTATCAGAGAAGATTTAGCCTCACAAATTAGGAGATTCTGGCTTCATCCGCTGCCCCTGCCACTTTACAGCTGTAGTTCTGTGCTTCTTTTTGGGAGGACTGTTTTTCCTCTTACATTTAAGTTAACTTTGTGTTTTTGCCAAATAGGGAAGTTCAGGATGCACAGAGCTAGAGTCATGCAAAAGGTTTTTGCACCTTTTGTTTTATATGTAACAGACAATGAAAACTAACCAAGGACCACTGACAACTGTATTTCACCAAGGTACCTGTGCTGTAAATGCCAAATCTACATACAGAGATTTCTTCCTTAACCTAAGCATTGCTTTCATTTAAAAAAAAAAAAAAAAAAAAGGGTAGAACATTGAAATGCTAGATCCCAGCTCTTGGTATTAGACAAACATTCAATACAGTTAACTGTCAACCACATTTTAATGGCAGCCAAACCACAGCTTCTTCAGTGAATAGCACCTATTTCCTGATTTCTGCTCCTGTTCATCATTTTTCAATTATTTTCATAAGAGAACAAAAGAGTCAAAATAAAATATTTAAAGGCAGGGTGCTGTCTAGTAATAGCTGCTGGCTGCTCCTCAGGCAGAGGAACAACTCTGGCATGCAGTTAAGCACTCATTTGCCTGTCACGACTTACACAAGGATCGTGACAGGAACCACACTTAGCAGGAATCACAAAATTTGTGAAGGTTAATGAGATTATTAGAGCTATTTAATTTGTCTCCAAACTAACACAGCTGATACAATTCCATCCAGGTCACATTAAGATTAATAGCCCATGGCTTCCTGGTGTTAAAACCATATACAGTCTTCACTGGGTATCTCTTAATCAAACATGTTTCCCATGCCTACTTCTTTCCTGATTCTTCCCAAAAATCACAGATCCCAAACTGGCTTCTTGTTTGGTGCCATTCTCAGAACAAATTTCCCTGCTGTTCAGATCCTTCTCTTTGTATATCAAAGTTCGGCTTTTTGCCTTATGCTCCATGTAGAAAAGCATATTTAGTTGGTGTGGTGGTTTAAACCCTGCCGAGACCGGGCACCACGTGGCCGCTGCCCCCCCACCCCCCGGATGGGAACGGGAGAGGTAGCAAAATACAAACCCTGCGGGGTGAGATAAGGAGAATTTAATACAACGATGCAAAAGCAACAATCACAACAACAGCAACAGGGATAACAATGTACAAAACAAGAGGTATAAAGGTACAGACCGCGTGGATACAGCTACAGACACAGAGCGAGGCAGCCCGGGTGAGACAAAGCCGGGACTGCTCTGCCCGCGCCTTGAGTACCGGACGTGATGTCAGCATGGGATCGAATAGCAACTCCTGGGGAAAATTAACCCTATCCTGGCTGAACCAGGACAGTTGGCTACCAGAGATGACTCCCAAGGGCCTTTTAATAATCAGAGCTCAGGGTTCAGTCCCTCTTTTTATAATCATGGCCTTGCAATTAAAATCAAAGGCAACAGCTACTAGGGCAGTTGCAGATCCTGTCTGCTCACACCTTCTTTGGATGCTTAGGGATTAAGGGCAATCCCTTGCACCCCAATAAAAGTCTATGTTTGGCTAAATCAAAAAAATAATCAGTTAAACATGTTAAATGTATTTTCTTGCATAAAAAGGCTTTCTGTCTTGCTTGGTGCAATATTGAGAAGCATTGATAACATACAGTGGCTAGAATAATACAGATTGAATATTGAAAAAACTATCAGAAATCTACTTAATTTTGTTGCTTGAGTGCAAGAACACAGACCCTTAAACAGGTTTCACTCTAAGGCATCAAGCTGTCATCCCACTTTCAAGTAACTATATCCTTTCAGATGCCACAGTAGAAAGACTCTTTAGCATTTTTGAAGCGGGACTTGTAACAGAGATTTGCCACAAAGGGAACTGTGCAAGCAGGTCAGTCCAGCAGATGTCACAAAGGAAAAAACAAACTTGTTTTTGTATCAAATAAGCCTCCACTTGCAGAATTGATTAAAGATGATTTAGAGCTACCACTGGTGACAGGAGAGCCATCGCTGTGGCATTTTGGTGTTCCCACATCCATGGCTCATGTGGCAACCCCTGGTGACAGCTGGACTGGTGCAGTGGCTCCAGTCTCTACTAGGCATCAGCAAGCAAAGCTAGTAATATTGAAGTTTCACTCCTCTTCCTCCTCCCCTCCTCTTTCCTCTCCTCTGCTACAGAGCCCTGATAACCAGGACTCAGGCCAAACGAAAGACATCTGTATTCATCAGCAACAAGGACAAACTTTCTCTCCTTTTGCTGACACAGAGTGTGACCAAGAACAGCAGTAAGCTTAAGAAAAATCCCCATGAAAGTTGCATAGATGCAAGCATAAAAATGAAGAGCATTTTCTATCTAGCATGCATTCGACTCCTCAAGGAGCATAACTCAACACTGATGTGTTGTCAAGAGTGTGGCAACTCCTCTGCAAAGATACTTGGGTGAGCTGAATCAGTAAGTTTTATTTAACTGTCAGCCCTTCCTACAGCACTGCATCAGAGTCAAGAAATGAGTCTTCATCCTTATCTGATTCTCAACAAATACTGGCTGTTGGGATACTTCAGGCAAAGAGAACCTGAGGCAGGATTTGGAGGAGCACTAGCAAAATTAGTAGTGTATCAACAATGTCTGATTTTCAGAAAGAGCTGAGCCCACATGAAGAAAGTGAAGCCCCTCCATGGAGCTGGGCAGGAGCAAACTATGGCAGTAACTTTTGGATTTTTTATGCCTGGAGATTTGTGTACTAGCAACCGAATTGTCAATGTTTGAATTTGGTCTTTGAGGCCAAAATGCGAACTCACTTCAGTTTACTCACTCTAAACATGTTTTCTGAGCAACCCGTTGAGACTCCCTGCCTCAAAACAAAATTCAAGATAGTGATAGTCCTCCACACAGCCAGGTTATCCTGCTGAGAGGCAGAAAAATAGACTCTGTTGTCCCACCAGCACTTGAATCTATTTCTAGTGATTTATTTATAGGTGAAAAGAGGAAAAGTGTCCTCCTTGCTCCATTCAAAAATACCGATTGGCTATAAATGTTCCCAGCTTTTCATCCAGGGATTTTTTTCCCCCCCTCTTCCACCTGCTCTGCAGTTAGTGCTGTCTTGTACTGTCTTCTCTCCAGATGTACCCATTGCAAGGATATGTTGTCAACAATGGAGAAAGCAAACACTCTGACAGGCTGTTCTCCACCCCTTTCCTCTATTAGGAGAAAAATGCTGTCTATAGATGGATTAATTATTACATTCACTGTTATCCTTCTGGGAAGAAATGGCAGGTTACTCTTGAGATTGTTATTGCAGATAAACCCTTAGGGCTCTTCCACTTATCCTACAACTAGAAGTCCTTGAATGGCTCCCTCCTGAGCAGCCTTTCTGAAAAATTTTTCGAAACCAACTTCCTTCATTTTTGTGAAATCCTTTTCTTGCTGGCCAGGAAAGTTTTGTTTAGTTTATTTTCTGTGTTTAGTTGTTTTATGTCTCTGAAGTGACGGCCAGCTACAGTCAGTGCCATTTTTCAGACTAGATTCATGTAACACTTGGCAAAACACAAACGTTTTTCCTGAAAATTGTTCTTGCTCACATCTTATTTTTCTTCAGGCAGAAAAATAAAGTAATTTAATTTTTTATATAAATGAGACATAATGTTAATCTTAGCATGTTTCAACACCTAGATATGGATAACTTGTCTACCTCAAAGGACTTTTGAGGCAGAGTGTAATCATGTGTATTACCAACATTAAAATTTGTTCTAAGTGAAACTGTCTCCAGCCACTCCAAGTAGTCCTGTATTATAACTAAACTGTTCAAACACGGCCATTTCTTGCCTACTGCTCTGGCTTTGTAAGTGGCCTCTGGAAGATGGTTTTGGAGAAAAACTAAAAATTTAAACCAATTTTAAATGGCTATCCATTGATCTGTTACAAATTCAGTACCATTTTTCTTAAGATTAACCCAAACCTACCTGATTATATATATAAAAAATTATTATTAATAATCAAATGTTTTTCTTACCTTTACCTTAAGCAGATATTGCACAAATGTTCCTTCTTTGTTTTACCTTACAAGGTGCAGGACAGCAGAAAAAGAGGCTCTGTACCTTAAATTACTACATTTCTAGTAACATTGAACCCACAGGGATTACAAATTACACATGCCACACTGACGAGCTGCTGTCCAAGACCCTGCAGCCCTGTGGCTAGACAAGTCTGAGCAATGAAGATGCTACTGGCTGTTGCATCTTCCTGATCCTCACACCATACTTTGAGCAAGTCCCAGCTGGGCAAACTGCTGAAACCTGATCCTGCCCACCTGCAGAAACAGGTGATGGTGTTTCCATCGATAAAGCACCTCACACAACCCGCCCTGCCACAGAGAAATGCAGCCCCAGCCCTGGCACTTAGGCTGGGTTTGAGCCACCAGCGTGTCCATCTCTTCTGCATGTTTGGGTCATGCTGGGTACTACACAGTACTGAATTGATCCCAGCACAAGCCTTGCTCCAGGTCACAACTGGAAATCACCATTTCTCCTGGGGAAGGAAACTGTCCTGGCACCCCGTGTCCTCTACCTGGAGGAGAAGAGGGCCCATGTGGGGCCATCTGGCAGTGGCTCCCAGGAGGTACCACTTTGTCTCTGATGGCAGAGGGAAGCAAAAGGGCGAGCAGCCCAGCAGGGTGGTCAAGCTGGGGGCAGTGGTGGGAGTGGAGGCTGTGGTGGGTCCCCTCTGCTGCTGCCTGTGCTGTCACTGCTCTCCCACCCCTGCACCAACACATTTCTTAAATAGATGACTGGAAGTATGTGATTTCCATACTGATGAGTCTCCCTAACACAGTCCCCAGCTCCTCTTTCCCGTCATGTTAGCAGGAAACTCACGTGCAATGAATTATTAAAACCTGTGTTAAAAGTACCTCAGGAAGGACTACCTCTTCTGCCTTAAGCAAACACAGAGGGCAGTGAGATAAAAGCATGGTTGTCTGCTCTGCAACCTTCCCATGTGGGTCCCCTGCCTCTGCCATGCTGCATGGCTGGCAGAAGTATGGCAATGTTTCTCAGGTATTTTGAGGCAGATCAGAAATGCTTTTCCTCCTTCCTCTGTTTGCTTTTTCAGCTCAGCTCCTCTGACAGTACCTCAGAACCCAGGGCAGACAGCTGCTGCAGAGAGACCCCACAGCCGTGACCACTGACCTCCCATCTCAGCCCCAACAACTCCTCTGCCTTGGCTTAATATCCCATCTTCTTTTTTTTTTTTTCTTTTTCTAGCTAAATATTGAGTTTTTAACACCTACCTATGTTTTTTGACAGACAAGAACTATCATGCCTTTTGGTTGCATGTTGTCTGTGAAAACTGGGTTTTACAGATCCTCATTTGTTTGCAAGGGATGTCCACACAATCTACAATCACAATAAGATTTAATAAACAGGCAGTTGTCTTGCACAAAAAGCTTCTGCATGCTTCTGGCTTTCTGCCATAGGTAACCATTAATTTGATTTTTTCCATTGCTTACAGTACGTATTCTTGCTCACAGAAACCAAATCCTCACTCATGTTTTCCCTTTGGCTACTACTTTGGGCAATTGCTTCAACTGTTTAAATCATCTTGCTCAACAAAGGGGCTTTGATGCTAAATATCAGAAAAATGAGAAGACAGAGGACAATATTTTAAAAATACTTGCGTTCTTGTGGATATAAAGAAGCATCAAGCAAAATTTCAAAGAAAAAGTGGTTAAAGAGGAACCTAGTTCCTGCATGTGGAAAACTTGAGCGCTTTGGTGGGACACAGAGTTTGGGTGGAAGGTCTCCATGTCCCGCTAGAGGGAGAAAAATTATTAAAGAAAGGTTTCTGGTGTTGTTTTGACAGTTATGAATAGGAAATGCAATCCTGTGAATATTCTATATTGCTTAATTAAAATGAGCTATTTTTGTGAACCCTTTTGACCATGGACCTTTTTCTTGAATATTCATTGACGATGGGAGGAAAGGCATGAACAGAACTTATGGAAATTCATTTAAATTCTGAGTGACTATGCTTGAGAATTTTATATTACATTCATTATCTATTTATTTATTATTTCTAATGTTGGTTTGATTATCTAAAGATAGAAAGAGATGCACAGCCACTCACACTGCGTAGCAATTATTCAGTTACGATCATAACTAATTCTGTTACATGAGTTCCTTCTAGAATTTTTCTTTTGTGAGTTTGCATCACTCACAATTTGAGAATCATTAGAAATCCAGCTAAACAGTGTCAGATTCTGCCCTAGATCTGGTCCCAGTGTACATTTTTAAAGGCACATGGGGACTGGAGTTGAGTAACTCGGAGACAAGAACAATCCCTGCTGTGCCTACAAGACTGATGCTTTATGAGGCCCAGCAAAGATGGCAGGGATGAAAGGAAAAGTACTAAGAGCAGAAAATACTCTGTTGCATATGCTGCTCTGGAGGCTGTGGGCTGATTTGGGATGTGGAAACTACTCTGAAGTATGCCAGTGGCTTTCTTGGTCCCTCATATAGCTTGAAATCCTCAAGCACAATGATTCCTTAAACTTCCCCCAAATCCCTAGGCAATGAAATGATTACCCTAAAGCTTCTTTGCCTCTGGAGACAAAGCATGGTCCCAGCTCAAGGGTCTTCTCTTACAGCATTGGAATAATGCTTAAAAGAACTAAGCAGAAATCCTATGGCATTTGAGCAGATCCTAGAGGGCTCAGACATCAAGTTAGGACAAAGACAAAGCTTTCTGATCTTCTCACTCTATTAAACTGCACTCTTTCAGAGTCTGAAATAGCTGTGCCTGAGGGTATAATGGTGAGGCCTCTACTGGGATTACAATGCATCAGTTATTTCATTATTTCTGAAAATATTTAAAAGAAGACCAATCTCAACACAGCTTGGTATAAAAGAGAGGAAAAAAAATGAAAAGGGGAAAGGTTTATATTTGTGCTTTTATCTTATATTTCTATATTAAATGTATCAGTGCACATATTGTCTATACATATCTCAATTCACTATCCAGAGATATTAATCTCTTTAGGTGCTAATATAGTACATCAAACATCACAGGACTATTTAGGTCTGGTTGCATGCGCATCAGACTCGGTTTTATCGGAAGCATAGTCCAAGGATGCTGCTGTGAGGAGGGCCACAGAGTGCTAGTGTAGCATTAGCAATAGTAGCAATAGTCAAATGGAGCCCGTCTTGGCCTTTGTTCTTTTCCTTCATTTCCAGAAAAGACTTTTCATACAGAACAAGAATTCAATACAAAACTAATAAACCATAGTAAAAAATAGAGCACTGGAAGGAGGACTTCATCTGTGAAGATCTGCTTCATTGGACTTCTGTCTGTTGTTTTCTTTACCATGTAAAGGGATAGTAATATCTGATTTCCTCAGTGCCTGTTGAGGAGGTCAAAGCCATTAGAAACTGAGAGAGGTGCCCTGGCAGGACAAAGTGGGCTGCAGACTTCTCCTGCCCTGGTAACTTGGTGCCATCACCCACACATTGGATGGGAACGGACCAGGAGTATGGGCCTGTGGTGTTAGTGCTGCTTCAGTTCCCTTCTAGACTTTGAGCACTCCTGGTACCATCACAATGTCATAAGTAGCTGTCCTTCCCTGCAGCAAGCAGTTGTGCAGCCAGGCTCTGTGTTTTAGTTTCTCTGCACAGAAAGAAAACAACACGGCATGGCAAGAATGAGAGGTTGAACTCAAGTGAGATGCTCCACATTTTCTGGAGGGCAGGTAATGACATTAACTATAATGCCAGAGGTAGACTTTTCATCCTGAAAGGACAGAGAAGATGAATTATATTCTTATATGAATGACAAAAATATCTGTGATTGTATTAAACAGGATTAAGAACATTTTAAAAGGCAATTCATTCCCATGTTTTTAGTCTAGGCTAAATGCTAATTAGAAGTAGAAGAAACCTCCTCTATTGGCAGATTATTCCATAGCTATTCAATACATTTTCCAATGGCTTCCCCTGAGGGAATGTTTATAAATATATAAAGGGGGAGTGTCACGAAGATGGAGCCAGGCTCTTCTCGGTGACAAACAATGATAAGACAAGGGGTAACGGGTACAAACTGGAACACAGGAGGTTCCACTTAAATATGAGAAGAAACTTCTTCTCAGTGAGGGTAACAGGACACTGGAACGGGCTGCCCAGGGAGGTTGTGGAGTATCCCTCTCTGGAGATATTCAAAACCCGTCTGGACATGTTCCTGTGTAACCTCATCTAGGTGTTCCTGCTCCGGCAGGGGGATTGGACTAGATGATCTTTTGAAGTCCCTTCCAATCCCTGACATTCTGTGATTCTGTGATTCTGTGAATTGCTCTTTGAATTGGGATAGTCCCCTAAGCAAGTTACTGGCTAATGCTGCCTCTGCTGGAGGGTGAAAATCCTTATTTCTAAAACCAAAGGAGGTCTTATTATTTATCCACTATTTCTGTTTATATTGTACTGTTCAAAAGTCAAACCACACAGATTATACAGAACACTTTTAATCAGCTCTCTGATTATTTCAGTGTTTGATTAAGCATGCCAAATAATGTCATCTAAGACTCATGCTTTATCAAAACAAAAATATGAATCTTAAAGGTATATTGTCCACTGTACCACATTGAGTAGTTTACAAACTTTCATATTCTTATTCTAACAAAAACCTTATAAGGGAAAGATGTCTTTTACTAATTTATAGTGGTTAAGTAACGTGTCCAAGGTCACTTAACTCTGTAGCTGGGCTAAGAGTATTTTGAGCATCCAAGTTAGTGTTCTAATCAATAAGCAGCTTTTCCAGAGAAGTATATAGCCTCCTAAGATGTGCAAAAAACAGATTTGAAAAATATAATAATCTGGAAATGCCTCCAGTAGCTATTCTCCTTTACCAGTAATCAAAGCAGGTAAAAGAGAAGTAAATTCCCTACAGCCAACTTTTCACAAAATCTGTTTTAGGAAAAAGAACTGTCCAAAGTAAAATGAGACCTATACCACTTCTGGGAACTTCTGGAGGCTATGTATGTTTGCATTATGTGTTGCTATAGTAATGTCCCTTTCCCATTCAAAATTCACCCGGTGCTGAGAATCACAGCACAATAAAGGGCTTCGTGAATGATAACCCTTTGTCTTTTCATTTTCGAAATAACCAGATAGCCCAATGACTCTACTTGTCATCCTACTAAGAACACACTGAAGAAAAAGAGAAGTTATTTCTTTTGTAAACATGGTATTCAAAAACTAGGGAGTTTTAGGAAGAAGAGGCAATTCCCAAAGATCAGTGGCCATTTACTGGCTCACTCTACCCAGCCAGTTCTTCAGGAGGGTTTCCATTTCTGGATAACACAACCTATGTCCTATGGCAGAGATGCAATGATGGACACCCTGGCTCTCTACAGCTGCCTGGCACTAGCAACATATTCTTACTCATCCTTCCCTGCATAATGCATTGCTGTAGTGTTGCCAGTGAGCACTGCAATAAATGGCAGAAATATTCTCTACTTCACCAAGCTGCTCTGAGCTGACAGGGAAGAAGGTGTCTCCCCAGACCAGTGTAGAGTCATATGTAGCCAGATCCTCTGACTGCAGGATCTTCACTATGACTTTGGTCCTGTTGCGGGCACTTCTATAGCCTCTTTTATATTATTTTATTATTTTTATTTTATCTCCTGCCTGGAGACTGTGATTGGCTGTGGTGGGTTTACCCTGGCTGGGTGCCCGGTGCCCACCCCTAGTCCCTCTATCACTCCTNTCAAGGCCCTTTTACTGATGGGGATCCTTGCTGAGGGGTATTGTGCAGGCACAGTGTTCTTCCCCTCATGGTGTGTACGTCCCAGTGTGGTGAGATGTGGTGCTGAGTTCAGTGTAATGTATGTTCTGTTCTCACATAGCAGAGGTGGGAATATGGCACAAAAGGATCCTACTAAGTTTTGTGTCATTCTGGTGAAGATAGATCCCACCATTCCCAAAGTAAGCTGTCCCTGGTAGGCAGACATGCAGATTACAGTAGAGATTAGCTCACAACAGAAAATGATACTTCAAAGAAGTACTGGATAATTAGTAACTGAGAGCTTGTGGACCTCATATACTTTCCATGTAAAAATCCCTAACCTTTTGGTCTATGCATAGGTTTAGCCTGGATCTCTTGTGAACAGCTTGTATCAACAGGGAGCCTGGCACAGTGTTAAGAGAAGTATTTATATCACTTAGTGGCACTATGCATATGCTGCCCATGTGCTTTGAAGTTGCCATGTTAACTGCAGGATGTATCATGTCCCTTCTACTGCTTCTGAAAGGCTCTGGCCAATGCTTGAATTCATAAGGATTACATTATTAATGTTATTCTTAGATTTTCCCCAGTGGGATACCCAGTGTTCCCACTAATCCTGTCATTGGCAAAAAGCTGCGAATATAGGGCTAATTTTCTCATGGATACGCCAGGAAGAAATAGCTAATGCTGATGGAGGCCAAGGACACACTTGTCAGTCCTTGGTGCTGGAGAATTTCAGACCTTCCAGTTCATGAGGGCTCACAGGTGGGGTCGAGCCCAAGCAGACCTCACCTTCTTCAAATTAAAACCTGTATTTACATGCTTATCTTCACTGCAAATATTTCCTTGTCACCTTGACTGCAGCACATAGGTGTCCCTGTCCACTGAGAGACTGTCACTTTTCTGCTGAAAATTAGAAACTTTTTTATCAGTGGACAGCATGCCATGCTGTGGCTTGGGACAGAAGATAATACTAGAGGTAGGTAAAACTGCCATAGGCAGATTACTAACATTTTGAAATGTGGCCTGTACACCAAAACCAACTGCTAGACTTAGAAAACTGCTTTGGATATTTAATATCCTTGGGGGGTCATGACCTCAGCCGTGCATTCCATAGGTTGTAAGGCTTTACTGCTGCTCAAATGGTCCTTACAACTTCAGGTATTTGGTGGCAATTGTAAGCTCAGACTCTACTAATTACCTACAACTCAGTCTTTCAAAGTGCTGTTCACTTTGAATCCCATGCATCAAAGCACATCTTCAACTTCAAGCAGATGAATAAGAACTAAAGGTTCTTGTATTACAATGTTTTGCTTAAAGCCAATAGAATTATGTACCGAATGCAAGAACCAGTTTACTAGGTCTCTCCTCCATCATGGATCTTTTATTAGCTTTGCCTCTTTCTTGCAGTTTCTTCCTACAAGCTGTTTGCCTTGCAATTCTGCCTGTTGTCAAGAATAAAGTCCAGATAGCATAGTCTACTATTTCAGAATCTTTTTGTGTTTAAAAATCCTAGTTTATTACAAGGGCACTTTACTAAATTAAAAAAAAAAAAGAAAAGAAAAAGAATAGAATAAGAAAAAAACTCTGTCAAAACCCCTTAATAACTGGATATGTCCCTTTCAACATATTTATTTCTACTTGTCAACTGGAAAGGATAAAATATGGCAGGTTTTTTTATTTGACACACAATAGGCTCTGAGTGACTTGTTATGTAAATTACATTCTTTTAAGTTCAGCTTTAGAGTAGAGAAAGACTAAGTAACTATTTAAATGAAGAAAGAAATTTCCAGGCTTGTGGGAAATACTATTCAATGAAAAAGACACCCTAGCAGAGAGAGTGTAATATGGTGCAGGAGGGGTATTAAAAATCTCACCAGAAAGTCAATGTGTCCTGTATTTTTAGTTGAAAAACACCATATTTGGAGTGTAACGGAAAAAAAACATCCCTCTCCTCTCAAAAAGTAGAGACTCAGATCATCCAGTCCAACCACAATAGATGAAGCTAACAGCTTTAGAAATATCTGAGTCTGTCATAATGCTGTGTTACTAATAGGTTGTTGAGACAGGCTTTTTTATGAAAAATCTTTTCATGAACCTGTGGCACAAGCCCTTTTCAAAGTAAGAAAGTCTACTTCCCTGAGGACACAGGCATTAGACAGCACTGCAAAACTGCACATTGAGCTCAGCATTATCCACAGCCCACTGACACATTCACCCCCCCCCTCCATGTTGACTTCTTTGTGCCTGCTTAATGCTCTCCCCATGATGTCTGTGCTGACAGCTGGGATGAGAGGAGGCAGGGTGCAGTGCATGTCCCAAATTTTCTGTTGTTTCTGCTGTTTACTGCCACAGTAGTACTGTATATGTGAGGCTCTACCATGTAGAGTAGACAAGGCTCCTGGTAAGAGCAACTGGCAGAGATTTAGTCCCATTAATCATAAACCATTGGTGTCAATGGTAAGACTCCTTCCGACCTCAATGGTGTCAAGATTTCAATCCAGACAGTCTAAGACTGATCAAAGCAAGTCTACATGAGACAATGCTTAAATCTTCAGCAGGAACAAGCTGACTATCCTTCTTGAACAGATGAAAGAAATAGTGAAAATTTTGGGATCAATGCACATAAAGGCAAGGATTCAGTCTTGTGCTCTGTCAGACAGTGGATTCATGAATTTCCACTCAAACCTGCAAAATGAATCATTGTGTGGCATTAGGTAGATTATCTAATCTCCATCTAGTACAAGTTTTTTACATATAAAGTAGGAATAGTCAGATCTGAGCACATCATTTACTGCTCTGGGAATTAATGACATGACTTGAGCCATGTCTGGTGTAAGTGAAGGGCTCTGCAGGATTTCTTCAAGCCATGCCTTTAGTCAGTACCCCGCTGTTGAGATTCGAGTCCTGCAGAAGATACCGTTATAAAATACCTGTGGATTTCAATTTGTAGAGAAAGCAGCTGTGCACATCCCATATTGGAAGCATATTGGAATAGAATTCAGACAGCCTTATGTTAGTATCATTAGCTAATCTGGTCTTCGGTTAGTTAATAAAAAGTCATGCTGGAAAGCTACACTTTGACTACCATTGACTTTCAGATTCTTTTCTTTCTGGTTCATTTTACTAGCATAGTCTATATGTTTGAGACTGCATATGCAGGAAGGAACTGCAGCTGAGAAAATATTAAAACCACCTTGACAAAATCCTGATTCGTTGTTAAGTTCTTTTTTTTGTATGGAATTGTCAAAAATGAAAGAGGTCTTGAAGCAAAAGTTATGGATTTAAATCTCAGTTTCTGTCTTTGTTAACACATTAGGTGCAGATTTTTGCACTACAATGGTCCACTGAAGAGAAAGCTATAATGGTGTTCAGCTGAAACCTTAAATTATGTATTTTTCACTCTTTACAATGGACATCTACTGCTCAAAAGCAGGCAATATTCTTATCTTCCCATCTGGTTTTGTTTATCAATAAGGCCTTCCCTTTGATAGTTTAAGGATGGCTGTGAATTCCACAGCCATTTTCCTTGTCATTTGTTTTTTGGTCTGAAAGAAGTATTTGATCTAGCATGAAATAGACAGACTCAGTTGCTCTCAGTTACATGCTGGTATAAATTCTCCATATCTCACTGAAGCCCAGGGCTTGGTTTGTTTTTTCACATCAGTGTGATTTCACTGATATTAGTGAAGATCTCTCCTGAGCTGAAGCAGGGTCACAAGGAGCCCTATAGGCTCATGTACCACATATGAGTAAGGATTTCTCTCTGATCTAAATCAAATGCAGATCAAGATTAGTGACAGTGACAGCAGCTAGATTATACATGCACAACGACACCCCAGTCAGTCACTTCAATCTACACCATACACATAACGATACAGCTCTGTCAATTACATTTCAGTAATGCATTATTAAAATACTTTCTATAGTATACAAAGCAGGAATGAAAACAGTATGATATGCAAGGGAATAAAACTGTTAAAGATTTACATAGGCTAAATATTATAATGAATAATCCTGATCCTAGAATTGATGGAAAGATCCCTTTTTTCCCCCAGAGCTTTAAGCCCTCCATCTTACTCCTCCTTTGTCAACAGCACTAAAAAAGTGAGTGAATACCCAGAAGTAGGTCACGATTGCTGATATCCAAGGATACCATGTTTCTGCGGTTACCTTAGCACTCCCTCCCTTTCTCCCCCTCTTTCTCTCTCTTGAACCAAAGCACAGCCCCCATACTCCACACCAATGCCGCATCATCCGTTTCAAAACTGCTGCTCCTAATTTACACCCGTGTTACCACACAGGGTCTGCATCACAGCTCTGGGCTCGGATCTGAATCCGTGATGCCCATGCAAAGAGAGACGGGAGCTGCGGGATGCAAGGGCCAGCTGCCACACTGTGTCTGTCAGACCGTCTGTCCCCTGTCATGCCTCATCAGCACCTTCCCCAGATGACGGACAGGATGCAGCGGCAGAGCTGCCACAGACCAGCACCCTGGGACCCACAGCCCAGGCTCACCTGATGGGGTGCTGGGCAGAAATAGGCAGGCTGGCAAGTACAAGGATATCCCCTCACCCAACAACATCACCCGGTTTCAATCTGAGAAATTAGGTGTAATTCTACAGTGTCACTGCAGCCCTGATGCCCTCACGTGTGTATGAAGTGGATGTTTCCCTTGCACGCATTCCAGCTAGGATGGCATAAAATAGACTGAGGTTGCGAACATGGAAACAGAGAGGCAAAGCTTGAAGCATAAACACAAAGCAAATCACACCGTGGCAGCTGTGTACAAAACGGGCTGGCTGAGCATTTGAAAGCGTGGGAAAGGAGCAGGCTGTGCACAGAAAGGCAGGCTTCTGAGATGTGACAATTTTAGCACTGATTCATCATGGGGTAAATTTGCCACAAAGTGGGGCTGGGCCACAGTGTTTAAAGGGCTCTGTATTGATTCATGTTTGGGCAGTCTTTGTACCAGGCTTTTGCTTGAATGGGATGTTCTTTCCCTTTTTATTTGACAGGGCCCATGGGGTGGTCGAAGTTGCTAAGACAAACAGCCTGGCAAGATGCGGTTCGTTTTCAGCAGTCCTGTAAAGTACTGTGACTATTAAACTCATTGTCTTTGAATTTGGGATATATTTGCCCTTATTTGTTATTGACGGCAAGGTTCATGCCAACCAGCTCCCTTGTTAGACTACTTAGGGAGTGCCCACAACAATAGGAGACATCCTGGTCCAAACATGTTTACAGAGTTTTGATTAGAGCTTCTGCTGGTGCATACCAGCACAGGCCAGCAATGGATGTTTTAGGACCATATAACTCAAAGCAACTGTGTTACTGAATCCAGTCATGATTGCAGACTTCATGTAATACTTGTTTAACCCTGAAGAGTCCAGACAGCATCTACTCTACACCAAGCAGTTCCCAGCACCCTATCAGCCACCCTGTGACAGTACTCGCAAAGAACTATGTGTCAATTTTAACCATTTTAGGTACCTGCTGAGTGTCAGATTTAAGCAACTTTCCACTTTGTCAAATTAACACTTCCCTTCTATCCAATTTTCATCCAACTCGTATAACCTTCATATCTGACTTCCTGTTGCTGTCAGCCCAAAAAAAAATACCCTTGGAAGTCAGTCTTGATTGAAACGGAGGCTGTAAGTGTTTTAACTTTTAATTACTGTTATTTAACAGTAAACTGGAGAATGTCCAGGAATTAGGATAACTGCTACGTAAATGTGTACAGACTCATCAGCTTTCTACCAATAAGCTGGTAAAGAAGGAAGTGACCAGATAAAGTGGGTAGAGTAAAAAGCTTTGAGCTCTTGTAGATATGTAGGCTGTTCATGGAGTTCTAGGCAAAAAAAGACCACCAAATTATGTCACAAACCATCAACTTTCACCCTGTATAATCCGCAGTGAATGACAAAAATGTATGTTTGGCTGAACCTTTCAGAAAGGAGTTTAGTCCTCATCTGACACATCCAGAGGTAAAGAATTTGACATTAAAAATTTGTTCAGTCAGAAATCATTCCTACTGTTAAAAAACAAATTATGTCTAATTTCTCATTTAAATTTCTCCAGTCACCTTAGGTTTGCAACTACTGTTTCTTATGCCTTTTTCCACTAAATTAACGAGTTTTTCAATGCCTGGTATTTTCTCACCATGAAGGTACTCACACTGTAATGAAACCACTTCTCAATCTTCTTTTTGATAAATGTAACAGGTTAAGCACTCTGAGTCTTTTACTAGAAAGTATTGTCTCAAGTTATAATTCTAGTTTTCTCAAAGCTTTTTTGGAACTCTTCTCTACAACTTCATAATTTTTCAATATTTTACTTAAATTGTGGACACTCAAGAATTATCCAGTAGTCCACTAGAAATGTCACCAATGCCATTTGCAAAGGAAAAATCACATTACTGCAAGTTATTATTCCTCTCTCTACTCATCCAAGAATCACATTCAGCCCTCTTATTATATTAACATCTGTCAGCGAATGAGTTGCCAAGCCAATTCTTTATGGAGATTTATCTGTAAATTGTCCAGATACACTGATTTAAATTGTTAGCTATGTCACACACACCATTTGGCGTCTCCGTCTCCTCGAAGTCAAGTAGTCACTTCAAGGGCTCATTTTGCTATCTGTATGCCTATAACATACAGAAATGCAGTTGTACATGCTTATCCATCTGTTTCTTCTCAGGTCATACAGTCCACTTCCCCCACCATGCCTGAGCACATCCCAGATTTGTGTTTTCCAAACCTGAACATACAATCTTTAGTGTCAATGGAGCTTTTCGGTTTGCATGGTTCTGGCATTACACTCAGTCTCTGCAACTCAGTCAAGATTTCCAGAGAAGGAGGCTACAGGCTGCCCTTTTCACAAAGAGTGGGGTAACTGTCCAAGCCCAGAAGGACACAGTGAACAGGGAAGAAAGCACCTTTCAGACAGAAAAACGCTGCAAGGAAATTGGACAGAGGGCCAAAATGTGCAGCAGCAGATGACAAAACAGGCAGGAGACATACAGGCAGGGAGGATCTGCTGTGCTGGCTGCCTTTTTGAGTAAACCCTTCTTTTTTCCTCACCATCAACCTCTGTTCTTTAGCTCATTACTGTTCTACCTTTTCCTTCACTACAATGTCCTTTCTCTTGCTGGTTTTTATTCCCTGTTGGCGTATTCCCACTCAAAATTACTGTCCATTGCCAAAGCTCTTCATGGAAACATTTCTCCTGCTGCTTTCACACCCCTCTTTTGGCTCCTGTGTGTCACTTCCTTGTCCCTTCTCCTTCTCTAGGAGATTTGAATGTCTCTGGGGTAGGGACCACCTGCAGCCGTGTTCACGCAGTCCCTTGTGCAACTGGGCCCCTGTGCTTGCTAATTTTATTTCAGCCGCTATCCTAACAAATGTGACTAATCACAATAGCACTGTGATGTCTAGTAGAGGAGACTGATGAAATAACTGTGTGAAACAGCCAAGCTGATGGCAAAGCAGAGCAGGCATTAGCAGTGCCAGCCTTACATAACACTGCAGGGTGAGTGAGAAGCACCGAGAAGGAACACACTTCTTATCTCACCCCTTCCTCCCCTTTTATTATGAAGAAAAAAAAAAAGGATGAATTTCCTTTATTGCTGCAGCATGCTTGAGTGCAGGTCCTTCAGCTTGTGGTAATGCAGAAGGGACAGCCACAGCTCTGCACCAGCTCGGGGTTCACTCCAGCTCTGATCCCACACAGTTTGCTGGGCACAGAATCAGGTGTCACTGTTAAAAAATGGTTCTCTGCCTTCTGATTCATGATAGGTTTCTTCCCATCTTGCAGTGGATGTGAAATATAATTTGAGATACAATATATGGCTGGGGCTGCCTTTCTTCTCTTGTTAATTAGTTATAACTCTTGCCTGGTATTGATGCTTATGTCTCTTTAGACAGCTGATATCTGCTAAATACATTTTTGAAAGATTACAAAAGAGTCAGGAAAATGAGAGCAGGAAGATGGATGGATGGAAGGATGGATGGATGGATGGATGGATGGATGGATGGATGGATGAGGAATGCCTCTATTACAAGGAGTGAGCACAGAAAGCCTGGATTAGGGTGAACAGCTGGTGCGGATTCAATAATCAACTGCTCGGAAAGAAAAGCCTATTTTTTCTCATCCCATGGCATTAGAGAACAGGATACCAGGGCTGCCAACCTTACAATTGAAATCTGCCCACACAGAAAAGCAAATTCCCCTTGGCTTGAATTTAAATGCTCCTGGCTCATTATAACTCCATACAGCCTTTAATACATACATGTGGTCTGCATATTATCCTGTAAACAGAGCACTGCACTGCTTCTCTCAGCACGTCTCTGCCTTCATTTCAACACTGAAGGGAGGGACAGGGCAGGGGAAGAGAAAGGAGGACAGGAAGCTTATCAAGTTTACAGCTGCTGCTGCGAATATTGGTTTGATTCTCACTGCTGGTCAGGATTCATTTCCACAACAGGCAGCAGGTTGGGACAGCGAGAGTTGGTTTAACAGGCTCAGGAGGTCGTTCTTCGGGACAGCGGCTTGTGAATAACACACCTCACCAAGGAGCCAGCTCACAACTGGGAGCCATGCTGGTGAGGGATTTTGGTGATGCTGAATAGGGTTATCAAGACTTTCTCTGACCCTATGGCAGCAGCTATAATTCACTCTTCTTCCCCTTCCTGACAGCATACTTCTGTCTCAGCCTGCAGATCGAGCCCTGGGAGGTAAAGATAAAGCCCCTCTTTTTGTTCAAGCAGTGTCTGAGCCTTCTTTTCATGCTGCAGACCTGCTCAGGTGCCTGGAAACAGGCTGTGATCTAGAAAGCAGAAGTCCACCTGAACACGATGGTGATAAATGGGATAGCAAACAGCTGCCAAGTGGGGACATTTTTCTCTTCATTCTGCCAGATGTGAATAAGAAGTTAGAGGCTTGATGCTTCATGCCTGATCCCATCAACCAGGAAGTCTCTTGCCTTTTCGGTAAAAGTAGAGAAAATGTTTTGGGTTTAGTGCTGTCTTCATTTTGAAATATCAGGATAACAATAGTGACTAGAACTCTTGTTACAAGGCAATTTTGACCCATAACAGGGTACTGTATATTCAAAGGAAGAGATCCCAAAAACTTGGCTGCAGGTTTGTAGCCAAACACCCTATTAATAGTCCTCATTTTTCTGCTTATTCAGTGGCTTGTTTTTTAAGAGAACAGAGCTTGTCCCTGCTGCCCCAAAATGCAAGGAGAAGCATGGAAGGGGCTGCATGAAAATGTGTCAGCCTGTGTTCCTCCCTTCCTTGCAGAAAGGAAAGGAAGATATTAATGCAGATGATTTTGTTACATAAATGCATGTTGTATCAGAGCCATTTTTAGCATTTGTGGGGGTGTGAAGAACTTCTGCAAGCTGTGTATCTATTTCATAGGATTCAGATGAACTGAGGAAAAGGACAGAGAGTTTTAAGGTAAACTATCGAGATAGATTTTATTTAATCCTACGCAATTCTGTACAGGGCTCTGTATGACAGAAAAAAGATTTTCCTAGCACCTCTCTGGCCTTAGTAATGCTTTTCAATGCTTTGTAACAGAAAGACCTCTTAATATAATTGGATACAATTAAGGACAAATTCGTCATCAAATTTCAAATAATATGTCTGCCATTTGGATTCAGAGTTTCAGTTTCGTTAAATTCCAGAAGGCTGCAACATTAAATTAAAATGGAATTTTAAAATCCAGAAATCTAATTTTCAGTTTAATTTCAAAGTCATTTAGACTTCAAATAGATAATTTTCTAGTCAGGAAGGAGTCCATTTTGGAATGAAAAATAAAATCTTGGGGCAATTCAACAAATCAGGTTCATAGCATACAGAACTTCTCTTGATTTCTGAACGATTTTCTATCATTCCTTCCACTTTGGCCTCATGATACTTCCATCGCTGGGGGGATGTACATGGCTGTCTTGGCCCTCCCTGACATGTCTATCTGTGCAGAAAGCAGAGAGTGAACTGCAGCATTTGGCACAGCCATGCCAGCTGGGGACATGTTACACCCACCCTAAAATGAGCCCAGATTCTGCTGTGGGTGTAGGCTGAGTGTGGCTGCGACTAGCATGGGTAGAACTGGACTTTGCCTTCCTTCCCCACTGGAAGTGTCCAACAATTGGAGTAGCAAGGACATTCTCTGACTTTTTTGCCTGTAAATGTTCCAAACCCCTTTTTTTTCATATTATCTCCATGGCCATCTAAGAATATTTTCCTTCTGGAAAGCAGTTTTGGGGGACCGTGTTTTACTTACAGTAAGGCACTGCCAAAGAGAATTCATGGGATTAACTACTGCTGCAATTTTTGTTTCTCATGTTCCAAAAAGATCTAGTTGCTTTGAAAGGAAAATTTAAAAAAAAAATTAAAAAGGATGTTTAAAACTAAGTTTTTATAAATCATCTGAACTTGGCAATTGGGCTAATTTCCAAACAGTGTCTACACTCAGTGTTTGTCAGTGCTCACCATGCAATCCACATGGCAGATTCTAGCTGGGTCTTCAGTATCTGCAAGGTGCCCAAAATGAGGGAGGAGAATAAGGTTAAGGAGGAAAAGGGTTACCTAAATAAGCTTAATTTAAAACTTGGCACATCCATGGCAGCCTTGATCCAGAGTATTTTACAAACATGATAAAGAATGTTAGTCTCATTTCATAAAGTCAGGCAGAGATATGAGTCCATATTTTAGACACTTCACAATTTAAGAGCTCATTTTTTCTGCCACAGGAGTCAAGTTTCTTATACTGATATTTTAATTGCACCCTAAATCTGATATCATCTGTGAATTACTGCTTTAAAAGATTCATTTAAAGCCAACCTCTGAACTGGTGGTTTAAGTGGAAGAGAAGTCAAGAATTAACTTCACTGGTTACAATAGTGCTTTTTGGTGGCATAATGACAAGGAAGACTCAGAAACCACCTGTGCTCTTCAATACTCCGTTCCCTCATTCTGCTGATTACTTTATCTTGGACTTTTATTTTGGAGAGACTTGGCTCCAATTGAAAACTTATCCTGCTGTTAAGGGAAGAAAAGTTTAAGATGATTGCTCAGGAGTCATCAAAGAAGGAGACAAGAGAATGCAATATATCATAATGATACAGATTCCTGGATGACCCCTTAGACTCTAGAGCCCAGCTTTGATCACAGTCTTAATAGTAGGAGGAGATTCAAGAGTTCAGAGATACTTCAGAGAGGTTATAATCTGTGAGGAACAATAAAACTGCTAAAACTATGCTTTACACAGGCTGACTGCCCAAAGCCATGGTTTCTCTTTACAGGACAGGAAATAAAATAAAGATCTTTGGGATATGCATCTTGAGACAACAAGTAAAATTCATTTGCAGTAATAATGCATTTAACATGAAAGAAAATAAAATAAGGGAAACCTTATCCTTAGGAATACTTGAACCTGGTTTAAAGTAAGACAGACACTGGAAAGAAGTGTTCACTACCAACTATGAGGACAGCTAAATGAAGAGAATAATACATAGACAGGTCTTTTCTACCTTTTGTTTCCATTATAGACAGAGTTTCTCTGAGACATTTGTTTACTCTAACTGCTTGCCACACAATAACACCAAAAATGTACTTTTCAGTGTGTCACAGATGAGATTTAAAAGAAGTTTGCAAACCCCAAACTTCATCAAACAAGTCACAGTGGCAAGCAGGTTAAAAATTAAGAGGACTTGTAAACAATAAAACCAATGAAATCATTCTCTTAGACTGACACTCTGCATTACAAAAGAGAAATAAGGAAAATACAGAAAGCAGGAAAAATGCAGTTCAATGCCTTCAGCATGTGGCTAGGAAGCAGAAATAGATCAACATGGGATTTTCTGAAGGTTTCACTGAATTCAGTATCTGTAGCAGCAATCCCATCTCAGATACCATGCCCCTGGGCCAGTTGGGAGCCACCACTGTGGACACAGTGGTAATCCCTGGCACCAGGCATCTCATCTAAGTGTTCTTCTGCAGACACAGCAATAATAGAAGTATCTCTGAAGAGTGAATCAACAGAGCTAAAATTCGTGTGTAACTGTGGAAATGCCTATTCTCTTCTACCTAACAAAGGTGCTTAAGTAAGGGGCTCTGAAGTTTTTGAGTATCTCTCTAAGTAAGAAAGAAAAATAGGGTACTTCAGAAGGTGTTTTGGCTTTATTCCTATGGCCATTTTTCCTGGAAGCTAAAGCTATGTCATCAGACATTGCCACCTCCTCTTCTCCCTACCCACATCTTTCCTGGTAGGTAGTTGACAGCAGAACAATGTAGTGAACTGGGTTGGTGGCCCTATCTGGTTAAAAGAAAACATGTCAAAAAACCAACCAACCAAACAAACAAACAAAAATCACAGCTATTAGATAAATCTAATCAGTTTATTGGAGGAAACAAGCAGTGCTCTGGTAGTGTGAACATTTGTTCTCCAGAGACATAAATCATCCTCCTGGGTTTACATTAAGAATATAGAGGTGCACAACAGGTACTGAACCCATTCTCCAGAACTTTCTCTCAGGGACCATGAACATTTGAAGGGTTGCATGAACAGACAAAAAAGGGAAAATGTAAAAATAGATAAGTCACATATTCATAGTAAATCTGTGACAAGTGGAATGACCTTCAGTCTTCTTCCCCCATCTCTCATCTTTACAAGGAGAGAGAAAAAAAAGTTGATTTTACTATGTTACCTTAGCGTTTTTTCAACAGACACAATGGACTGTATTTTGTTGCTGTAAACCTACTGCCAACAAAGGATATATTTGTCCTAATGTGCTGCTTTGTTCACAGCACGTACAAAAATCACATTATAAAGACACAGACACGGTATCTATTTAATCACTGTAATACACTACATTCCTCCTCAGTGATGTTTCAATATACCCATACAAGAGTTTAGAAGCAAAAGTTTTCTCAGATAAGTGTCTTCCTTTTTATTTTCATGTATCTATACTAGACCGTTACCCTAGACATAAATATATACCTATAAACTTATATCATGCTGTTTTCCTAGTGCTGTACATGGCTGTATGCACGCATCTTTGCCTGCTCAAACAGGACCTGCAGCCCAACTGAATTTGATAAATATTGTCTAACTCTATTTGATAAATGCTTCCTTTAAAATCTTTCATCTATAACATGAAAAGTCAATGCCCTAATTTTAAGTTGCCCTTTGAAAGAGAGCCAGTATTCAGATGAATATCGACTCCAAGCCTGCTGGTTGTTCTACAACAGTGTTTGGAAGGCTGCTGTTCTAATGAATGTGCTAACATTTGATACACACACTAACTAAATCAATAGCACTATTTTTAAAAATGTATGTGGCTTTACCAAATACACTGTCACTACCCCATCGTGCAGAAGTTTACTAGAAACCTCCCTACATGACTAAATTGATGCATCTGGCTCATTTCTCTACTTGCTTGCCAGAATTCATAATACCAGTCTTCAAGGACATTCAAAGTCAGCCTATGCAGCAGAAAAAAATGTGCTTCTTTAAGTTTGAAGTGTACACAGTAGCCACTACTTGAAACTCCCATGCATGTGTGATTTCTTGCTCATTTCTGCCCTGCTATTGGCACAGAAGAGAACTAGGGGACCTAACATGGCTTTTCACATCAGGAATTCCTGCTTCTGTGGTTTCTTAATGAATTGGCTGATTATGGGCAGAAAATAAACTATCTTTATAGTAATTCCTTGTCTGTTGCTCCTTGTCTTCAGCAGACAAGCACACTGAGAGGTTCTTGCATCTAAACCTTAGAACTAATGTAGCTCATCTAAGTCACTCTGTTTTCCAAGCAGCTACTGAAAATATCCAATTCATGTGACTGAACAGGCTAGAAACCTGTAAGGGAAAGGAATGCGTGCAAGCAGCAAACCCAGATGAAATCCAAATGGAGTGTATATTCAAGCAATTCTAGTCACATTGGCTTGACTCCAGCTCTGAAAATGTGTCTTCTCCTTAAGGAACTGATTCAACACTATAGCATGTGGGCATATACTTGAACCAGAGACTAAATATAGCACTAAAGAAGTCAACAGTTAAGGCAAGATAGAAGAACAAACAGGTAATACTCTAATATTGTGTTCAAGTATGTCTTCAGTCTCTGAACAAAGTTTCATAATTTAGGATTATAGAGCTATGTGAACCAATCAAAACTAGTTATTTCCATCATTTAAATCTTTGTTGCTAGTTAGTTGCCAAAACATGACATCAGCCTCACCAAAAGGAATATAAATTTCTTCATATGCATTTGTATATCTCTGTACCAGGCATAGGTTGGCTGAAAAAGAAGCCAAGCAGCTACGCCAGAGGGAAAATTTAGATTTTAAGTGAAAAAAGTTTCCTTTTTCTTCTAGTTTGAGCAAACATTGGCCATGGTAGGAAAAATACTTCTTTTTTTTTTTAACTTTATCATATTTTATTTCAACACTAAGGCTCCAAAAGAAAACATAATAATGACATGGGTATCCTTCCGAAGTCCTGTAGAACCTATACAGAAAAGATAGAATATTCTTGTCAGATGTTCAGAGGATATTCACTGAATGGAAAGTTTGGTAATTCAAAGCCTTTCAAAGAATGTTTTTTTACACAACGAATAATTAGACAGGGAAGCTCATTGTCACAGGCTTTTATCCAAGTGGAGAATATAATCAAAGTGTAGATTCAAAGGGAGACTGGGCACATTAATGAGTTGAAAGTATATCATAAGTACATGCTCAGAGAATTTTGGAGGGAATATAAAGCATGTTCCACATAACATCTCATCATAGGGGATTAGGAATGAGTTTTTGATGGTGGCAGATTACCACCTTTGGCCTTCTGTGCTCCTAGATGCCAGGTGGGTGTCCCTGCCAGAAAAATTATCAGACTAGCTGGGTCGTAGTCACCAGTTCATTGCAGCAACTCCTATCCCCTCAAAACATTCCCCTTTCCTTGAGAAAGGCATAACTAAGAAAATACAGAGAGTTTTAACAACTAGCTCCTGCTTCTCATGGAAAGAGCACCAGGAGGCTCCAGGCTAGGTCATTCTTCAGGCTGCCAATTTATCTGTATATCAAGTGAGGATCTGATCCTGATGTTCTTGAGCCCCAATGAACTGCTCTAGCCCTGCCTTCCCTCCTACAGAGGCACTGTAAAATTAGACCAAAGTGGCCTCTATGCATCTATAAACGTCTGATACTGGGAATGCAGTGAAGAAAAAGACTAGCTTGGCCAGCACGCATAAGCAGTATGATGTAAACAGGAAAGAGTGGGAAGGCAATCTCCACTGCAGGCCTTTCTAATGAAACTATACTTGTGAAACTACAATCCAATAAGGAATAGGCAGGAGAGCACAGGAAACCATCTATAGATCCACGGCTCATTCTGATTCCACGTTACTCAAACTGGAACAGTAACCTCATACAAGAAGTCCAGAAACCAGTGGCTGAAAAGGCACTACATGCTGTTGCCATGCAAACGATGGCCAACCAAGCAGCTAGACAGTCAGGTTTTGAGACAGCATTGACCATGTTTGAAGAAGACCCCAGAAGATGAGGGGAAGCCTGCAGAGACAGAACAGCCATGAAGGTGATGGCAGGATGGAGCAGCAAGGAGATTTGCAGACAAACATGCCTATAACTTCACTCAGCTCACCGAGCTACCACAAACATCTGCTGAATTCTTCCCCACGTTCTTCTGTCTCATATAATTTAATCTGCCTCAATAAATAGAGCCTTTCACCAAGAAGTTCAACTATTACAAACTGTTCTGTGCCCTGAGCATCACATCAGGGTGTTTAGCACACAGATATTAGGTTAGCTTCTGAGCAGGTATTTGTCAGGCCTAACATGACAGAGTACCAACTATTTTTTCTCTTCAGCTGACATGCCTTTCCACATATAAGTAATATAAATGCACACATTTCTGCACAGCTCAGTAGGCAATATCACTTTGCACGTAGAACATGGGCTCTTCTGACTTTTTGAGCTTCTTCCACTCCTCAGGCAGTTCATTAAATCATGATTCATTTTAAGCGGATGATTTCTACCATGCTGGGCACTTTCTTCCTTTTTTAATTACATGATCCCTTCAACTATAGAAGATATTTTGGCATGATGCAAAATTTTGTTATGTGCATGGATACATCTTGTAGGTTGTAATGATACCTCTGAATAACCAAGGATGTTCCAGAAAGGGAAGAACTTCATTATTTCTAGGCTCAGATTTTTATGAGAAGTACATCACAGCTGATAAGTGTTTCGCTAAGATCTGATACTTTACCCACTGCTGCAAGAGAACTAATAATACCAGAAAGCATTAATATGCCTTACCCAAATTCATAGATCTAATTAAAGCACTAGGAACATTTCATTCAGGCTCAGTTAAGAACCTTTGTGGAGTAAAACACCTGACAAAAGTAACAGCCATTCAACGCAATGGGCCACCCTCTCAGCCAGTATGTGAGGGAAAAACCAGCAAAACCTGTCAAACAGCAATGAATGATGTTGCAAGAATAGCCCTACAAGGAGTCAGCAGGAAGCTCTATGGGCACAGAATACAGGCAGATTTAGGGTGTGAAAATGGCCTGGATTTTCTTTATTTCCATTGCAATCAGATAAACAAGATTCTATGTTAATGAGCTGTAAATAAAATATTTTTAAGATTAAAACTCATCAGAAATTTCAAAGGAAAAAACAACAGCAGCAAAAACCAAAACCAGAAAACTGTAAAGGTTCTGAATATTCACCCACGACTTATAGGGATCATGGTGCCCAAAGGATGCCTGGTCACATCCTTCTGCCTGTATCAGAGGCACTTCCAGCTGACAGCTCTTTCCCCTGGCATCTGACAGTGAAACAGATACCAGGTTACCTACAGGTAACCTGTAGGATACCGACCTGTTGTTAGGTTCTGTGGGACTGATGGAGCATGGGCTGCATTAGAGTGTGAGCAGGATGAGGGTGCACATCTTGTTCTGCAGTGCTGATTCTGAAATCTAAAAATCTACAGGAAAAAAAAGAAAGGTCCAGGGTTTCCTGTAGATGAGATGTTTTAATTTGCACAAACGTAAGTGACAGACACTTTGGAAGTTTCCATTTCATATTCTGCTTTCATCTTAATGAGTATTAATTTATCTTTCCAACAAGGGAAAACCCACAGAACACTGATCAAGAGAGAGAAAGTGTAGTAGTTCTAATACCCCCCTTCACTCAGTTGTTAATACTGTATTTAGAGGGTATCTATATAGGTGCACATCATCTCTAATGGCCAGGTTTCACTGAAAGGAGCAAAATTAATCACTGTGGCAATTAAAGAAAGCTCTGGCAGTATCACATCCAAGCTGAATTAAACCACAGGACTCCTGAAATCTGCTCCCCACAAACTCTGAGCAACACATAGATACAGTTGCTCCTTGTCAGCCTGAACCCATCTGACTGCAGGCCCCTCAAGCTTGGCTGCCCTCTGGCCAACTCCGATGACTTTGGACATGCCCTCTTTGGCCTGGTAAAAAAGATGAAGAGTTTTCTGTCAGTTTAATATGCTGAAATGGCTGGGAACCATTTGGTGGCTGGTTAGTACTGGAGCTGTTTGAGGGAGGAGGCAGGGTCCCATGATCAGGCTGGGAGGAAGATCATGACCACGGCAACTAGTTGATACATGGCTCAGGTTCTTGTGAAATTACAGCCTGAACTGTGAAAAGCAGTAGTTTTCTTTCTATGAAATGAAAATGTTAATGCTGACTACTAGAGCTGTGGCAACTTTTCAAGTGACTGCCCATAACCTAAACATCTGCTGCAATAGTGCAATAGAAGACAAAAGTGTCTGGTCTATCTAACATCTAAATTACTTGCTTTTGTATTAACTGATCAGTTTCTTGCAAGACATGTTTACTTCTCACATAACAGTATATTGTGAAAACCAAGCAATTCTTTTGCAAGCTGTAAAATACAGTTGCTGCAAGTGGGCATCAGTGCAAATGAAGCAGCCAGTGCCAGGAAGCATTTTATCCCCTGCCAAAGAGCCCTCGTTTTGTATTATATGTTAAAACAAGCTGCTCTCTGCAAGCTCAGTTTCAGAGCCTAGAGGTACAGTATCAAATCACATACTCTGACGGTGCCACTGATATGGTGGAGGAAGCCTGACACTGTGTCGCTTCCCCTCAGACCAGCTCTGCTGAGCGTGGGAGGACCAGACTTCAGAAGTGATGGGTACTCATAACAAGTGTCAATGGTAGGGCAAGGCACAGCTGCCCAGCAGCTCCTGGCACGGGGCTCTGAGGGCATCTTCTGCTTCCCTTTGACAAATGCCACATGGTCAGCCTCTCCATTTCCAATTAAACAGAACATCATGTTTACAGGGATGTTCATTACAGTTGTACATGTATTTAGAAACTTTTTGCTCCACAGAAACATAGTCATTTATGCAGGTGTTCAGAGCACCTTATCCTCTAAATTAATCTAACCTCTCAAAACCTTCTCAGAGAGATGCTGTGTCGATGGCTTTCCTGAGCAGAAATCAAGTGCTTTGAAGCTGCATGGCCCAATAAAGCACAAGCATGTCCATGGCACAGCAGCAAGGGGAACCAGCCATGCACTGAGAGGGCAAGGACTCTGCGGTGTCATCAGGGCACCATGGCCTCCCACAGATTCTGCTCCTGTGCCCTGAGGGTCAGCCCCAGGTTGGCTCTGGCTGTGGACTTCAATAAGCCTGTTGAGATGTAACAGAATGGGATTTGCACTTGTTTTGTTCTGCCATAAGAGCAACAGAGAAAATGCACAGAGGAGATTTTCTGGCCTGTCATCCAAGTCAAAAAAGGAACAGGAAAAAAGAGAAGGAGAAAGGAGGTAATAGAGAAAGTCAAAATGAAAGCAAACAGGGGAGGTATGATGGAAATATACCTCCTGTGTCTTTGGCCCCGTTTCCTCATTATCACAGCAACTGTGTCATGTAGATCTCCTTAAGCTCAATCGCACACTTGTGTGATTTCTTCTGAACCTCCCTACTCCCATTGGAAAGCTATTTTGGAACCCCACTCCTCTCATGGCTAGATGCCTTTTAATTTCCACCTCAATTTTATTCATAGCCATATGTCCACCAGTTCTTGTACCATAGTTTAAATAGTTTGTCCTGGATGATATTAACCTCTCAGTTGTGATTTTATGCTTAGCTTAAGATGACTTTATGTGTGACCTGACCTCCCTCCAGCCTGTGGCATTGTCACATCCTGCATCTCTGCTTTTGACAATGTGATCATGCTTCTTCCTTCATACCACATTAGTGCTCACACTATTGATGACCTCATGGTCAGCCAGTCTTGCAAAACTCATCTAGGTGAAAATTAACTCAGAAAAGATCCCTGATCCCACAGTTACCCAAGCATAAGCATTAGGCCAAAGGGTGTGTCAGGACTATGTAGCACAGGCAGAGATGTCAAAAAACTCTGTATTAACACCCTGGACATTGATTGGTTTAACTCAGTTGTGAATCCACAGCCCAAGAGTGCAAGACTTCACTCTTAACCTTTCACATTGACAGGTAATGTCACAATTTTAATTTCTTCTTGTCAGATAGGTTGTCCATCTTCGAAATATCCTCTGCATTTGTTTCTGTTGGACTTAATCTCTCTGGAGCAGGGGATAACCAGACCTGGACATGCTATTCTGGGGGAGGAGATCTCATCAGTGCTCTCTTCAATGGCATTCGTACTTCTCTAAAAAAACCTTAACTGACATGTCCGGAGACTGCAAGGTGTTTGCAGTTGAGAAAGAGAATGAAAAGATCTGAAAGATCCAGTGACATGGGCAGATAAAGAGGACACAACTGTTACCTGTGATGAAAGCAGGGGCTAGAGGTCTCTATCAGTCCTGGGCCTTCATGTGCTGAACCCTGCCCTAATATGCTCTTAGCGCTTTTGCCTTCCCCAGAGAATTTCCTACGTAATTAAAAACCTTTCTTTGGATAGTGGTGTGAGCATCCCAGTGCCAGGGAGGTAAGTGGAGGCGATGTTGACAAACCAGGCAATGGCAGCGCCTTAGCTAGTGGTTTCCCTCACATCAGGCAGACGTTTTTGTTGTTAAGTGCAAGAACCATCTAACCCTGTATGGTTATGGTGGTATGTTTATGCATGTTGTTGATATAGAGCCTACATGTCCTTTTAGATGATATTTTGTAAAATGCAAGAGATAAACAAATGAAACAGAATCTCAGAAGAGAAATAGGAGGTAATAGAAAAAAACCCTTTCTTTCCAGAGAAAAAAAAAGATGAAAAAAACCCCCATAGTCCAACCAACTCTTAAAATGATTTTGCATTTTAACCTCTGATAGGCTATCTGGTCCATCATCACCCTCTCCCAAGCCCATAGTGGCACAGCACAAGTGACAGCTCTCCCTCAGTCCTTTGTTTTCAGGAAGAATCTAAAATTGCCAGAGTACCTCCAAGAATTCAACACTGAATCACTTCACACCCGATAAGAAATATATATACAGACAGGCCATTCCCTGGTCAGCAAGGCATCACTCTGCTTAGCAGCTGAATCATGTAAACTCTGTTACAGCTTTGATTCAGGACCCTGATCCCAGGAGCTAGAAGGCCTGCTTGAGGTTATGGGCTGGCAGCACAATGAATATGCAGCCCCCATCTGCAGAAGTTTCCTCTGGATCACATCAATCATACCTTAACACCACAGCCACTTTTTCCCTCTCACAACTCTGCCCAGTGCAGGACAGTGAGATGGGGGTCCTCATCAGAAAAGACTGTGCAAGGGCTGGACAAGACTGTCATAAAGAGACCCAAACTCCCCAGTACGTGCTACCGTGGCTGGGCTAGCTATAACTGTAAAGCAAGTTTACTGCTCATCCACAGACCACCTGGGCTTTGTGCATGTGGTGAGTCTTCAGGGGGGATGCTTCAAACATCTGCACATATGCAGCAAAGCTGCTCTGTTTCTGTCTGCAACCAACAATTAGTCTTCTGGGGTTTCTGGACATCTTACTCTGAGGGCTTGTCCCACTGAGATTTTGCCCTTTGGAATATCAGAAATCTTGCCCTTAAACTATCTTTGCTTGGTTACAGAAATAAATATTTCATGAATAAAAATCAGGAAACAAGTAGGAAATAAATAAAAGTTACTTTTAATACTGTGTTAGAAAACCCTACAAATATGAAAATGACCTAATCCTTAGATTAAAGCCATATTAGGGGACCAGAGGGATATATAATTGCTCTGCTGTCTGGATTATCTGATGGAGTAACACTCAGAAGTACTGCTTGCCAACGGCAAACATAAACCTGTTTTATTGCATCCCCAACAAAGTAGATTATGTTTTTGTGGTGCTTTTATCCACATGTTCAATCAACAGGACTGCACTACCTTCCTCTGTGACCTTCATACTGCTTTTCCAAATTAAACAGCCAGGTATTAGTTCCCAGCTCCAGCTGAGGTAATTGGCTATGGTGCAAGCAGTGCGACCTGGACAGAGCTTTGTGGTGGTGCCAAAGTCAATTATCTCAGAATAGAGAAGAAAAGCCCAAGCAGAGGAGACCTTCAGCTTGAACTTGCCACGTGTCACCAGAAAGGGTCAGTCACCCTGAGCGTTTTGTGCTGAACCATGGTCCTGCCACAAACAGCATCAGGCACCAGGGAGAAAGGGAAACCAAACAGCAGTTTCCTCAGTGCTGCTCCAATTAAGTAGTTAATTAGGTGTGAGCTGAGATGGGTGTGTTGCTGCAATTTGTAGGTTTGAGGTCCTAGTCCTAGTCAGAACAAGGGCAAAGATACAGACTTAGGCTCAGTTGGAATGAAGCTGTAAACTTAGGATTTGATCTAGCAAGGTTTCCTCTAGTGCTGAAGGACTTTACCAGTTCTACAGGTCACATGAACCTGTGTTATAGCAACCTGTCTACTTGATCTCACTTGGCATTTCAAACATTGCCAAATCTGAAGGACTTCTGTCTTCTGTGTTTTAATCCACATGTCTTTGGCATCCTATGGCTTCCCCAAGGCAGACTTGAGTTTCAGGAGAGACTCTCTCAGAGACCCTTCCTGCTTACCTGAGTTCTGAAAAAATTACAAAGGGAAAATGTTCTCTATTTTACAATATTTTATCATGTATTAAAGAGGTACATATTTTAACTGAGCTAAAAATATTGAATGTTAAAGTTTGCAATTATTGATGACTATCTTAAGACAGAAGTCCCTAGGTATTTTAAAGCTCTAACCATATTGTCCCAGCTCTGTTATCCATAGAGAATGACGCAGCTATGTAAAGCTGCTATGATTTTTAAGTGTATTCAATTATCTCTGCTAGTTTTGTCCTCTCCTCCCATATTCTCCATTCATCTCAATGTTCACTAAATAATTTAAGCTTGTTAAGTGAGTTCGTGCATGCATTACAAATAAGCTCTTTGGGGAAAAATATGGGTGTTTTATCCATCTCAATGTATGGGCATGAACATACCACTAATCTGCATAAAGCTGTGGGATATTGTCCCTTTTCTTCTTACCCTACACTTTAAAAAAACCCCAAAAACCAACAACCAAAAAAACCACCCAAACTTTGGAAAACGGGGCATGCAGACACAGACACAGGGATTTTTATAGGGAATCTGTGGAACAATGCATGCATTTGCAGTGTGTAGTGGGCTCCCATTGTCATCATGTCTTCACACATATAATAGAGGCTTTGCCAGTGGGGACGCTAAATGGGGAACAAATGGATGGACAGTAAAGATGATGTCGGCAGAAAGTGCAAGAACCTCCTTCTCCTTCTGTTTCTTTCAAAGGCTTGTGCATAGTAATTCCTGTCCTTTGTGATATACATAACCTATATATTCATGATATGCTTGCTAAAGAAATGCTGGCAGTGGCCAGCAGAGAGACCTGTATAAGTGCCTTTATTCCACCAGCCCTGTGGAGTCCAAACAGTATGGCATCCATGAATGAGAAGCAAAACACCAGCTCTTATGTTAATGAAGATTACAGTGAAGAATGGAGGGGATGAAAGCTGGGCTGCTCAACCACTGACAACAATTCAGGGGATTTTCCCTTACACCACCAGAGTACTCAACTATAGCTATTTTTCATTAGAACTTTCTTTACAAAACATTTCAGTGGTTTCACAACCAGGCTGGAAAAATTTACATGGACATAAACCCTTCATGTCAGGCCTCAAAAAAATGTAAAAAAGGGTTGTTATTTTTTTGTGAAAGACACAGAGACGAAACCACTAAAGCACTGCAAGTACATATATGAGAAGCTGTGTAGTTAGAGACTGAGCTGTTACACATTCAAAGAGTTACACAGAAGTCAGATTAAGCTAATTTACCCCAGCTGATTCTGAAAATTAACAAATCTTTTTCCTAGCACTTTCAAGCCACATTATACCAATTTAAAGCAAAATAGTTATTTTTGTTAAATTCTGCAGGATGACTCAGGAAGTCTGTAGAGAGATGATCAGTACCCATTCACTTCTAGAGGACTTTTCCCCCAAGGATTTGAACTGGCAATCAGCAGCAATGGTAGTTCTTCCATCCCTTCTCCATCAGTCTCCTCCACAAACTGCAAGCTGTGAGATTTTAAACATTGCTATTGCTACAAGTGGAGCAATAAAAGACATTGTTGAAGTATCACTTTTCAGACCATTCATCAGTCCTCAGCATATTTTTGGTCTTGGAAAAAAACCCCACCTACATTAATTCTTTTTTCTCCTGACCATTTGTTTTCATAATGCTTGATAACAAGATCCATTCCAAGATCCATACCAAGAATTCCTTGAAAACTATAAAAGGCATCTTCTATTTATAAAGTTGGGCATTAGTAGCAAGACAGAGTGTTTTTAACCTGTGTGTCCTCACCAGCTCCACCCTGGACTAATAGTGATGGAACACCTCTTCTGCTGAAGGACACAGTGGTGACCCTGCGTAGAGCAGACTCACAGCCTACGCCTTTGAAGGCATGGATCTGAAAACTGGTTTTACCATGGAGAAAACAAAGATTACAGAGGGACCAGGACATCTGTTTCCTCATGTAACCTAGCTCCTTTGAGGAAGAGACCAGGGGGAAGCTGACAGCACCACCAACATGCTACCTACTGTGAGCATTAAGCCTGTGTTAAACAAAGGAAATTAATACCAAGCACCTCATTTAAATGGCATCTTGGTTGGGACAAAAGCCAGGAAATATAAACGTTGGTTTGCTCTGCTCATCGCCCACATGACTGTGTCTTTTGTTTTTCAATGTGATGAGCAGCAAGGATAGAAAATCAGCCCCAGCTCCAAATTTCCTGGCTTTTGTCAGTTGGTGTTACACCCATAACATTATTCAAACGTGGGGTTTTGTGTGTTACAGATAAATGTCGACAAAGCCCTGTCTAATGCTTTTTAGGTTGCTAGGAAACCTGTCTCTGTAGTCACCACAGAGATATCTCTGGCTAGGGGCTTAGATAAGCTCTGACTTGTTTTGATTAGGTGAGCTTTATTGCAGAAAAGACAGTAGCATGCTTGACATTGCAAAAATATGACCTGCTACAAATGATGGCACAAAGATCATTTATTGCTTACAGTTGCATCCATAGGAGAATACAAAGAATACCTTTATAGCCTACCAAATCACTTCCCTCTAGAAAAATCCACACCTCCTAATTAAGGTGTCCCATGGTCCCCTGGGACTTAGGGGTGCTGCTGCCAGCACCTCTGTGTTAAATGGTACTGTGGTGAAAAGTTATCATTAGCCTGTCTTAATTTCATGTTTCAAGAGAATGGTATTTGTGGCCTAGCGGGCACAACAGATAACTAAGAATTAGATTATCTGTATTCTTCTCTCAGCTCTGCAATTTAATGATTGTGCCTAGAACATAAGTCTGAATTACTTATACTTGTGGCAGATATTTATGCAACCCTGCTAATGAAGGGGGCAAAGGGATGTGAGCCTCTCTGCTGTTGCTTTTGGTGATCTGGGGTCTGCTATGGGGTGATGAGACTCTACTCCCTTCAGACCCAGCCTGTCTCTGCCTCCTTATGCTACATTGACATCCTGCCCCTGTCTATGACGTGCTTCAAACAAATTTGGTGAAATGGTGGAAATGCCATGCCCTTCTGATAATTAGTTTCTGTCCTTTACTTTCTTGCTGATAGGAAGTTTTCTCTGTATCTACCCTATTGCAATCCAAGCACCTTACTTCTTGTTTTGTAAGGTCTTGTCTTAATGAACAGGTTATCCCTTCCTCTCTGCAGCGACCTTTTTATATATTTGAAAAATTATCTTTTCTTCCTTAGTCAACTTTTCTCTAAACAAAACAACCTAAACTTGCTCAGTCTTCCCTTGTAAAGCATGTTTTCCTGAACCACTTTAACACCACAGCATATTGTCTGTGAAGGCGGGGCAGATATTCTTCAAGCTGTAGGCAAAAACAATACCGAGATGAAAGCACAGGTCTGATTACAGGCTTAGTCATGATGTACCTGTGAGCTATGCAGTTTCTGTCCAGGTTGCTGGTGATAGCTGGGGATCACATAGTCTATTCTTTAATCAGAAAGGGATGTTGTATAGGGTTGTCCAGCTGGAGCAGTCGAAACTACCTTGGCTGCACTGGGATATAGGCAGACTCAGGACTTTCAGTTAGATCTAAGTTTACATTTACATATTTACATTTAATAAAGTGCACAGCTCAATGAAGTACTCTTGTGTGACAGATGCAAGCAATACCAGTCAGAAGAGAAAACACGGCTGATTGCTAATAGAGTTTAAAAAGGCTCTCACTAAATTCATGGCCAATTACATGAAATGTTCCATTCATGCAGAAAGTATGATCAGCCCATAATCATAGCATTGTTAAAGAAATCTCTGCTTATCAATCCATCTCAGGTAAAGCTATTACAGGAGTTAAAATGTGATCCAAAGGGTGAAAACAATCAGGCTCTTTCCAGCTAATTGAGAAAGTAAGTTTCAGAATAACAAGTCCTGCACTGAGAACTACGCAGCTGAAATGTTTCAGCTGGGAGAGCTTGGTACAAACAGGTACTTTCCAAACCATTCAGTATATAGGTTAATATTAACATTAGGCATTGCAGATCTAACTCAATCATCTAGGAAGTGATGATCTGGTATGCTTCCCTACATCCATGATTAAACCTTGGGTTTGTGTACTGTGTTCAAACACACCATTACATACTAGGACCCTGTTATGGAGGAGACAAAAAAACCTGTTCACAGCATCTTTGCAACTCACATTTGGAGCAAGCCCTGGTCCCCTGGCTGCCCTGGATGATTTAGCCTGTATCTGTCAGCATGTGAACCATGGCCACACTGCAGTTCTCTGGGAGCAAACCTGGCATCCTACCAGTCTCCACTGCTATCTGCAATTGGGGGTAAATGTCCCCACACCTCCTCTGCACCAGGGCCAGAATTCACTTGCCCCATGGACAGCAGAGGACCACATCAGCATTCTCCTCATAACGTGACCAAGCCAAATAAACAAATGTGGAGGCTGCTGCAAAAACACACTACTTGCTTCTGCTATGATCATATCTGCTGCCATTGCTTCCTCAGCACACGATGACAGTCCCACCACGGAAAACCTCATGCATTGGGGTGTAGGCAAGGCCAGCTCAAACTTGGGCTACGGATGGCTACGCACAGATGCCTGTCAGAGCTGATTTTGGCCAGATGGTGTTTGTGCACTACTGCTGCCGAAATTATGTGCCTGGCTCTTAGCTGCCAGCCAAGCTGTGACATAGCAGGTTGTTACATGGAAGTGCTCTCGGGGCCTGGATGGCATTGTTGGCAAACAAGGACGGGAGACTGCTGGTGGAAAAGGCTGCTCGTGTGTGTGTCTGTCTGTGAGTGGTACCCAAGGCATGGGGTGAGATGAGTCTCTTTCGTCCCAGCCCTTGAACTGCCCATCTCCCTTGAAGAATGCCCAAATCACACAATGTATCTTTCGTAAATGTAGTTGTACCTAAACATAACTTTTTACTCTCATCTGCTGATACGGTTGAATGTAGATGACTTGGAGACCATGGCCAAGTAGCAAATCTGCCTACAAATGGACTGCGTGGATGCATCCACAATCATGGCTTGTGTTCACAAGTTCTGAAAGGAACAAGTACAATTTTTCCAGCTGTAATCTGAACAGTAGCAGTTTCAGCAACTGCATGCATGTTCTTACAACTCTTCAAATAGGTACTCAGAAATACCCAAGATTCACCTGTCTGCTTCATGAAAGAAGATAAGAACCAATCAGGCATATGACAACCAATTTCTTTGATTCACTAGTGGCACTTTGTCTGGCCTTAAACTCCACTGGTTTGCATATCTTGTTACTGGATCACTGGGACTCCCTACTGACTGGAAGCAGTGGAAATGAGTTATCAATCTGTATATTATCTGTAAACTGATGTCATCTCAATTCCTCATAGATTCTGGTTCCACAAGTAGGTAAGATGCCTTAGCTACGCGTTGTTGTCAAGCTGTGGTCTTGCAACCCAGCCACCTCCTCACATTTCTTTCCCTTTTGCATTCCTGTTCCTGACCACTCACTTCCCCCTCACATTATGTATGAACTTAGACACTCATTGGTCCAGTAGATGAGGTCATGCAGCTTCTTAAGCCAGGAGAAAACCATCCATTTTCTTTTTGCTGGGTTAGGTTTCCTCTAGATGAGCAAATCGATGTAGATCATAGGTGGGTCTGACAAGCACCAGAGCTGACAAGAGGTAAATGGTGGGCATATACAGTTGGAAATGCAAAAAGTCAGGGGACAGCAGGACCTCCCCCTTCAGTGGTGGATGGCCATTAAATGAGCTCATCCTGTCTTGCAGGATTGTATCTCTCTGTTTTGGCCATGCACTGTACAGACGTACTGACAAGAAATAGTCTAGGGAATATTAAGCAATTTCCCCTCCAAAAATCCAGCATCTAACAAAAAGGCCCCTTCTCAACTCATCATTTTTATACAAAAGTCCATGGTGAAGGCAACAAAACCTTCAGCTTAGTGATAGAATAGGCTCTACCATAATTAAAAAGACCAACATGGACAACTGATTTTCTTTACTCTGTCACATATCATCCTCCAAAACAATGCAAAATCCTCAAATTCACAGAAACACAGAAAATCAGGGTTGTCTCTGTACTCTCAGATGTGTTTCCCAGACTATTTACTGATCACCTCACCTAAAGAGCTCAGACGGCAGAGAGATCTGTTGTCAAAAAGATGACAGCATTAAGAGATGATGTACCATGCCCATTGATTCAGCTCTTCCTTCCCTGACTTGAGTATTATTAATACGGCTCAATAAAAGGCCAGATACCTTCTGGACAGTTTCCACAAGCCTTAAAGACAGCATCTGACACAGAGTAAATGGTTAAAGTTCACTGAAGAGTCAGTGAAGAGTTTTCCCAATTTAGAAATGGAGCTCTCCTCAGAGATGCCAGCCAGACCCGTTCAAATTTGTGAAAGCATATCTAATTTACACACTTTCAGTGTGTCTGCTATTACTTCTGCCATGAGGCTGAACTTTTTAATGAGATTAATGATCCATGGGTCACCGTGATCAATGATTGATGAGGTTCTCAGCAAAATCAATTTGCTGTTTCTTTCTACCAAGGGTTGCTGCCACTCTACTGCATCCCAAACTGGGTCACAATCAAGAAAATGTAGTTTGATCTGGTTTTCCCTGACCAGACACTTCAATTTAGTGCCTGCAGTCTGTTGAATACAGTTTTCTGATAACCTCATGGGAGCCTAATGGTAGCAGTGCGTTAACCTACTGATGCTAATTTGAAGGATTGGGTATCAGGATATGCAAATGAATTAAATTAGTTCTTGTTTTCAAAGGGTATCATAAGCTGTCCCTTAAGCTTATGTGCTTTTGGGCATGATTTGATACATTAACATTTAATTCCTGACAGGTGTGGTTCACCTTCCTCTGAGGTAAAGAGCTTACAGCATGACACAGATCTTGTGCCTCCCTCTGCTAATAAGAAATACAAGATCTAGTTTCTCTCTTCTCTTCCTTCCCCCACTGCTTTCCTCCCACAATGTTCTAAAAATCTGACAATAACGTGAAAAATAGTTTTTGTAAGGCTCTTTTTTTGCTCAGTGATTCCCAGATCACATTTGATGTGCCAGTGCTGCTGGGAGCTGAACAGTGAAACTGTTTTTACAACTCTTCTTCACCCTTGTATTGCCCTGGGACAGCTGCTTTATCTCATCTCAGACATAAGAACAACTAAGAGGTGATTTTTTCCAGAGTCCTGGACTTGGGCTGATCCCATCACCTGCTGGGATGGGATCTGGGGATATTAGTTATCCCAGTGTGAACATTTGCCCTGTGCAGGCCCTCAGGACAACAGTTCATAGCTTTGCAGCTCACCACGTTATTTGATTTATGGAGTTCCAGGTGACCTGGTACATAACCAGTGCCAATATTTAAGATCATAGATTTTAAAGGTCAGTAGGGGCCACTTCATTATACCAGAAGTCAAATAACTTAATCCAGTAAATCCTGCCTCAAATTCATATCTTGCCATTGAGCTGGAGCATATATTTTCAGAAGCTGCTCCAAACTCAATTTAAAGATTCCATTTTAATGAAGTATCCCACTGAGCTCTCTGTGCCCCTGTAACCCTCCTTGTGTCAGTGCCATGTGTGATGTGCTTACATCCCCAGTCTTACAGTAGAGTTTTGCTTAAAACATTGCTGATTTTGGTTAAAGCAACATTATTTACTGAGGGCTGCCAATGTGTTTTGTCTTGCTTAAGTAATGGTTTTATGATGTAAATTAGACAGATAATACTGTCCATAAACCATACTGCATGATCAGATGGCAGACTAAGCCTAGAGAGATAGAGATTTCCTTTTTAATTAAAACTGCAACACTTCTGTGTGGTGGATTAACACTGAAAGGGTCACTGGAGGAAGTGAATTAAAGTAGGATTTAAATGATGAGAAAGTGGTCATTTTTGAGCAATTTAACAGCATAAAAACTCTGTTGCTTCCCAATCTCTTCCTTGCAGGACTCCTAAGTTAATCTTATCTTTCATTAACACTTAAAACTCCTTAAAGGTAGTAAAATGTCACCCTCATTTTATTGATACCAAAACTGGCATGTGGAAGGTTAAAGTAATAATGGAATCATATTTGGCTTCTCTTTGTGATCTTCCTCTTGATGATGAGTCTTCATTTTTGGAAGTACCTGGTACCCAGGGTTTCCACCAATTTCTATGGGAGTCAAGGGAACTTCAACGGCCCCAGTAATTTTTTTTTAGGTAAATTATGTTTTCCCCTCAGAACATGTGCACTTGGCAGTTAAGCTGCCATACGAACATGGAGCTTTAATTCCCACAATACCAAGTTCTGCTGGCCAGCTTGCCCCAGAAGACTGTCAGTAACAAGAGCTGCCAGAGATGTCACACTCGCACTGAAACATCCTGGTTTCTCAATGAAAAGCAGCCTAGAATATTTCCTTTTCCCTAAACTCTCCCAAGCTACAGATTCTTGAATCAGAGTGATGCAAGCCCACCTTCAGACAGGCCTCATTAGACAGTCCCTATTAGGCTGCATCTGCTGTTCAGCTGACATCTGTTAACAAAACTGAGTATAATGGATGGGTAACTTCAAATCTAAAACTTGCACATGAATTCTTTTGCTAAATACTCTGCAATTAGACATAAGCTGAGTAATGCAGAGACTGCAGCATTATATCACTAGGAAACACGTAGGGAGAAGAAATCTGAGCCATCCTTTTTCCATAAAAAAAAAAAAAAGCAGCTGAGATATTTCCCCTTGTATTCCTCAGGTATGTAAGAAATCCTGAATCAGCTTCTCACAGAACAGAATTATAATAATTAAATTTCCATATGCATATTTGCAGCAGTAGATTAGAAACACCTTTCACTTCTCAAGCAAACACCAATTTTCTCCCAGAAAAAACCTGTCTGTTGAAAACACAAAACCCAGTGTAGTTACAGACATTACAAAACAGAACAGCTATTTGGTATTAAACCTCAATAAATGATTCAAATAATCAAATATTTCTATGCTGGCACAAAAGTTAAAAAAAAAAAAAAAAAGAAAAAAGCATAACCCTGCAGATGAGATTATTGAGGCTGGGAGGGCAGGGGAAGGAGAATAAACAGAATTCATTACCTACAATTTCCCAAAAATTACTTCATCCTGCTTAAGCTTCTATATGAGACAAGCTATAGGAAAACCAGAATGCCTCCAATGCTCAGGCTGGAAACATCTTGAAAGGGAACTGAATTTGATTTAAATATGTCAACAACACAACAGCATCCTCAACCTTACAGAGAGCCTCTGGGCAGAGGCAAGGTTAGTTTATAACAACAATAAATAAAATTATACCTAATCCATTGAGTACTTCAGAGGAAATTAATTTTTAGCTTTATAGAATAACTGAATAAAAATCACATTATGTAGCATAAACCATACTCAAGACTAGTGCAAGCAATGCTGGCTATCCAGACATTTAGGAGCCAGTAAGAGAGTCCTAAAGGTGCATATTTTGTCCCCAGTCCTCCTCATATCCCCTATTACAGCAATGCATGAGATTGCAGATGCAGGCAGGCTGAGGGAGGACCTGAGCCTCCACCTGCAATTACCTACCCCCATCATTTTATGCCAGTAAACTCTGCAATGCAGCAGTAAGTACTCTGCACTTGGGTGTTTGCTTGTCTCTCGATGTCTGTGCCAGTGAACGTGTACAGGCAGCAGGGAGCTTTAATAAAGCAAACTCCGCAGTAGACTGCAGAGCAGGCTGATTAACAGTTTCAGTGGTACCGGGAAGCATGGCAAAGCTCTCTGCTTCCCCTCCTCCACCCAGCCTTAAACCTGATAGATCAAAGCTTTGACCAGCATCAGGTGGCTAAAACACAGTTCATTAACTCATGGTGCTTTCTGTCTGCTCACCATAGAAAGGTTGCAGGAGCTGCTTACAATGATCACATACTAAATGTGTTTACTGGAGTTCAAAACAGCTTGTCTCCCTCATGCCAAGACCGCCCTTTAAAACGATATTAATTAAGCCAGCAGCTTTAATACAACAGGCAAATGGCATATAATCAGTGATTATAGCAGCAGGCAAGGAAGTGATTTCCCAGAGATGTGGGTGAGAAGGGGACAAAAGCAAGACCTTGTCTTCCCCCTACAGCTTTGCCTGGGGCTCTGACTTTCCCCACTCCCTCTCCCAGGTTCTGTGGGTGATCTCCAACTTGCATCAGGGTCTCCAGAGGGACATCTGAGTTGTGGGGAGAAAAATATTTTCCCTTACCCTTCTGTAATAAACCAGCTAGGGAAGGAGAAAGGTTTCCCCATTCCTGTTTTCAGACCAAGGGAAGGCAGAGTGATGCAGCAACAGTAGGGTGCAAAGTCAGTCATCCCAACTGCCCTCACAGAGCAAAGGTGGGGGGGGGCAGCCAGCTGGGCTCAGCTCCTCAAGGTGGGAACAAGCACTACTGGGGAGGTGATGCTGGCAAACAGGGCAGCTAGGGACAGCCTTTGGCACATAGCAGGGGCCAGGACCCCAGTGTGATGAAATGCTCATCAGGCAGAGAGTGATCAAAAAGCAGATTCACCCAGCTGTAAGTTGTTTACCAGAATGAGATGGAAACCAAATTAATAAATTGTCCCAACTCCTGTCCCCACACTCCCACTCAATGTATTTGCTTTTTTCCCTTCTGTCTTTGCTTCTGCCCTCCCACATGAAAAAAGCAAAGTTATTTGTTTATCTTCCTCACAGTCCTTTATAATACCTGATAAAACCATTAACCAGGCTTCTGGACCAAAACCCCATTTTACAGCAGTAGAAAATGCAGCTCAGAGAGGCAGAGTGACTCAGTCAGGATTCTATAGCCAGCCTGCATCAGAACCAGCTTTCAGTACGTGTTTGGCTCCTAAAGTGAACCTTTTTCCACCAGTACTAGAACTTTCCACCAAAGGTGGAGTTAACCCATTGCACTGAACTTGCTATCTTTAATTGCTTTTTTTTATTCTTTACTCTTCAGAGTTCTGGATGTTGCGGGATGTAAAGCTAAGTCTATACTATTGTTCACTTCAGCTTTGTGCTGGTGAAAGAACAAGCACAAAGGAGGAAGAGTAGAGGAGAAAAGGGGCACCTTCTTGTATAAAAGACTCTGAAATCCCATATGGAAAAATTCTACAAAAGTGAATAAATGTGATTCTAAAAGCCTATTGAATTTAAGAGAGAATGATCTCCTTCCCACATTGTTTTCAAACACCATATAGACTGGTGCAGTGTTCAAGCACCTAGAGAAAAGAGATCAACCTCTTTTCAATGCTATGGATTTATCTATATAAAACTTTTGCTTTCATTTCCACTAAGTACCTTATGGAAAAGGCCTAGGGAAAAGGATGAAAAGATAACTAGGAAAACAACTTTGGTTGGTTTGTTTGGGATTTTGAAGTGGTAGCAAGCTTTTATAACAATTACTATTGCTTTCTTCTGCTGATTCTCAGTGGTATTATATTTGGGGGTTTTGTTTATAGGCTTTTCTGTGGCAATTGCCACTACACCATCAGGCAGGGAGTTTTTCAAATAGTGTGAATGCTTGCTTAGATGTTTTTTGAGATGAGTAGCTTGCCTGAATATTTGTCTTTGCTACATATGGAGGTGGCTGTGCTCAGAGGAAGGCAAATTGAGTCTTTATGATCTTGCTGAATGAAAAAGCAGGAAGCTAAGGGAAGGGAGAGGGCTGCAGAAGGCAGCATTGCAAACAGAAGGCCTTTTCCACAAAGCTGCTGCAGGAGGCACAGGCTGTCAGTCTGACAGAGAGGGCCACAGCGTGCCAGATGTGCGGCGATATGAGCACAATGAAATTCAACATGGCATTCAGGTAGACTAATTTCTTCACACAGAATTCAGTAAAACTGTTCCCAAATCATCCTGCACATATGTGCATAAGCACAGGTATGTTACATAAAAGCAATGTTTACCCTGGAAGCCCAGAGGAAACATTAAATAACTGTGTGCACTGATGATGATGGATGCTAGACTGCCCAAAGGCAGCTTTTATATGATAAATTTGTCAGCTTTTATATACTACAACATCTGGGCCCAAAATTGGAGCTAGCAATCTAATAGGACAGCTTGATTATGATCAGAAATTCCAATGTCAGGACCCTGATCATCTCCCTTCTTTAGATGATAAAAGTCTTTGCCCACTCACTTACAGACTGTTTATTTCGACTACCTCCATGTTATGCGATCTCACTGGCATGGCAGAAGTCAGCACTGAGAGTCCTGGGTACCCATTCTTAGCCAGAAAACGTTCCCTGCTGGTGTTGAGCAAATCATCTGTCAGTCAACACGTGCCATTTACCTCTGTCCTAGTGAGCAGTTCCTTTGCTGCTGGCATGTGCATGATGGGATGCACAGTCTTATCTCTCCAAGGAAGCCCTCATGTCACAGTGACAGGCAGATACCCCAGAGCTGCTGGGCTTTTCCCTGGGGGAACAGTTGGTTTGGGAAAGGCCAAGGCAAGACAAAAGGGGAGGTTGCCTGCTCCCTGCCTCTCCCCTTGCCCACTTGGGCAAGGCTGGGAGCAATCACTTCTTCATCTCCCCAGGCCCTTGCTTATCAGCCATAAAACATGGATAGCAATCGCTCTTGCCTCCCAACAGGGTTGGAAAGCTTTGTTTGGTAATAATTATGCCATGACTGAAAGGCAGCATAGAAGGCCAATGTTTTAATTAATTATTATTGGTCTTCCAAATGTGAGGAGCGAAAGAGCTGTTGCAGAGCCCACAGTGGCACCTTGATAGATTACAAGACCATTCTGTGCTGCTTTGCTCCCGTGTACCCTGGGAAGGCTGCTCCCACGTACTGTTTCTTTGCATGGCAGCCTAAACTCACCAGGAAATCCCAGAGTAAAATAACATACTGAATCATTTGCAGCTTTTCGCCTTTTGGATGGCATTTTTCTACAAGTTTGTATGTTGTTTCAATCTTATTCAGGACCTAAGGGCTGACAGAGAGCCCAGCTACTGAACACAGCTAAGTCCAGCCCCAAGCTGTGGGGCTAGGCTCGTGTCACAGGTGTGTACCCTAGAGCAATGGGTCCTGTCATGGGTTACATCAACAGACACAGCCATGATGCAGAGAAGTGATGGTAATAACACTGTAGCACATGAGTTAGAACACCTTTTGCTTTATGTATGGCACTCCTTCCACAGATTTCCCTGGGTTTCAACTCAGTTCCCAAATGATGAAAGCTCCTGCTTTCATGCTGCCCCAGCAGCTTCCAGCTCTCTTACAGGTGACAGTGGCGAGCACACCACTTGGAGCCCTTCCCATTCCCACCATTTTGGTGCTGTTGTGGCGGCTGCCCAGATCCACAGTAAGTTCAATTAGGTGAGATTAGGACTCCATCTCAAGCCTCATCATCCACAGTGGGAGTCCCCAGTATGTCTGGACTTCAGTGAGTCAGTGCTGGCTTTTAATTAATGAGGAATTTTCAAGGTTATTAATTAACCCTGTTAATTTTGCTATTCTGTTTCTTAAGGAGAAATTCTGAGTGAAGGTTTCTAAACTCCTTCCTGCATCAACTTTCCTGTCCACAGCAACAAGCAGCTGCGTCATTCTTGTGGAGTGGATTCATGGGTTCGTGCTCTGGCTCTAACCAAGGCAGGCACTCTGGTATCCGTTGCTTTGGTATTCGTCTCTTTTCTTACCTTGACAGGTTTTATGAAAGGCATTGACAGAGCATTTGCCAGCTCCTTTCATGCACTCTGACAGAGACACTGTGCATCACAGTGTGAGTTTCTCTTCCTACCTCTTTGCTCCTCTAATGTTTTGCCCCTTGGTTGCAAAGGCAGGGGTTTTATTCTAAGCGTGCATATTATTGTCTCACTCTTGGCAAACTCCAGAGGATGTCTGTATATCTCATCATACAAGCTGACACAATACCCTTCCCAGATGGTCCAGATACTGTTCTGTTTCATTAACATGTTTCTCTCTACTGCCAGAGCCCAATAGAGTTGTAGGAATAGTGGCTAGAGAGTGCAAAAGGCTGCGATGAGATTTTTTTATGTGTGCCTTTATGGCACTGAAGAGCTTTATGTATCATCTCTCTGTCCATTATTCCCACTCAGGCTGTTGCTGGTGAACATGTTCTGTCTGACTCCTGCATCAGCCACACTGTGTCTTGATTTCCACTTAAATCAGTCTCCTACCATTTTAATCCTGGCAGCCTTTGAAATCAGGAGGCCACTGGAACAATAGGCAGAATTTATACTGCAGTTTTCATCTTCACAGAATTTTTCAAACAAAAATGAATCCATCTTTAATGCTCCCTTATGCGGGACATGACAAAGGACTGTAAAGCTGATTTTACAGACCAGGCTCAGAAAACCTGAGGGACTTGTTGAAAGCCACAAGGAAAAATATGGCCCAAACTGCAAAAAGAACGGATGAGTTTGTGATGCCCTGTACTACTGAATTTTTACATCCACATCAAGTTCCCAGACAATACTTTTAAACTACTAGGCAGTTTATTTTCTGTGTTCTACATTGCATCAGTAACAGCAGAACCAGGACATTCGCTGCCGCCTCACTGCGACAATGATATATATTGATGCAACATTCTCTCAGTGAAAATGGAAATTAATTATTGGAAGTTATAGGACATATGATGACCCAATGCCTGGCAATGCTGAATGCCTTGGTGGAGTGCAGAGTGTACTCAAGACTGTACACAGGGAAAGGTCTTTGTTTGGAAAACTATTTCTCAGGTGTTCAAAACACTCCCTCCTTCCCCTGTCATTACAAAATACTACCAAGTGGTTTCCCCATGCTGCTGAGCCTGCTGCTCCCCACTCATGTGTCTCTCTCCTTCAAAAAAATTGCAGCTTCATCACAATATATCCTGATTTCAGTTTAATATTAGTAGGTAACTTTGTCATTTTGCAGATCAGGATGCATTTGCACCTTAGAGATTACTCTGAAATTTGAATTATCCTTTTCAAACCCTGTCCACAGAATTCTTCTTTGTGGGATAATCATCCACTTTGCTCTCTAGAAATAATGATAGATTGGGAATAAGTTATTTATATTGTATATATTACTGAGCTGAATCTGCTGTGCCATGACAGTAGGCCTGAAAGTTTCATTAAGTTTGTGATGTGGTAACATAAGAAATCAGACTGATAAAAAGTAGTTAACAAATGTGAAGGACTGCTGGAAGTTCTGGAAGGCAAATATGGTTTAAAGTATAGAAAAATGTGGAAGAGGTCTACTGATCACAATCCCAGCTCTGACACCAACACTCTCCTTGAGCCTGGATAAAACAGTTGTTATGCTTTGCTGTAATAATTTTCTGAAAAATTAGTTAATTTTCCTATGGTTCAAAGGTGGGTTATGAGATGAAAGTATTAACTATGTAGAGTGTTCTTACCATATAAAATGCAGAGTAGATAATTTTAAAAAAAAGAAAAAAGTCAGCTTTTGGCTTGTGGAGAATCTCTACAAAACAAAAACCATCCTCTTAAAGGAACCAGAGCAGGCAGAGGTTTGTAACACAGGTTTTGCCTTTAGCTTGCACTTGGAGACAAAAAGGACCCATATAGAAGAATGTGACAGCCTCTCCTTGACCCCCTGAGTATTTCCTGAATATTCCCAAAAGATGGGGGATCCAATAACATCCAGAAAAAACATAAGGAAAAGTTCCAGAGTACTGGAACAGGCTGCCCAGGAGGGCTGTGGAGTCCCCTTCTCTGGAGACATTTAAAACCCACCTAGATGCATTCCCGTGTGACCTAGTCTAGACAGTTCTGCACTGGCAGGGGGATTGGACTAGATGATCTTTCAAGGTCCATTCCAACCCTTAACATTCCGTGATTCTGTGAAACTACAGGTGCATCTATGTTCTGGCACAAGTGGAAATAGTCTGCAAAGGGCTCTGTCAACACAGTTTTTCCTCAACAGATGTGACTCCATATTTTCTTTTAGGCAAAAGGAATCATTCTAGAAAAAGATAGGGAACTTAACAAATGCTCCAGGACAAAGCTACACAATTTGCTAGAAACTAATGAATCACATATAGTCATGCCTGTCTTTCATTCTTTTTATTAGTGTCCATACCCATGGTCCACCTCACTTCAAATTTATTAAAGATCAGAGACCCTGTTTTAACTTCAAAGTCAGGGATATTAAAAAGACCCAAACCTGTCAGCAAACCCTAAAGAACTTGTGTTGCTTTTCTCCATTTAAATTTTCACTTGCTTTTATTATTTTTCCTATTTCCTATCAAAGCCGCGGGAGGCAGCAATGTCTTTGGACTATTGCCCTATGTCTTTTCATTCTGCCTTTTTCTTTCCTTTCTGGCCCATTCTGGAACAGGAAAACAATGTGGGTGGCAGAAGGGCAGCTTCCACTACTTCATTAAAACAGCTTTTTTTTTCTTTTTAAATGGAAATGTCTTGCAGAGGCTCTCATTACACCTACTACTATACAATGTCACACCATTCTTAACAGCATTTAGCTATTATTATTTTAGACTCAAATCCATGCATTTTTAATTTAATACATTAAACCCATCTACATCCCTATACATATATATTGTTGCTAACCAGTCGGTAGCTGAGTAATATATATGTACATCAAGGATGTTTTAATGATACATTGTTCTAATATATCACCAAAAAGATAGTGTTCACATGATAGATTAGTGCCATGCATTACCTTAGCCAGGCATTTTGTATGATGTATTGCCCAAACAGCATCATTGGAAAAGAAGAAACGACACATAAGAAATGGTAGATTCCAATTTACTGCATTTTTATAAACACTTCTAATATTCTCAACACAATAATAGCTAACCTAGTCTGAAGTGGAAGAGACATGATATTAAAAGAAAGGTCTGAAGCAGATATCTGAAGTACAATCTAGTGGATCAGAGGGCATCACACAGACTCTTAAGATATGACCTATATCTATTTGCATCAGCAGACAAAAAGGAAAGTAAAAGGGATTGAGAGGGAACCTAATTTCTGTTTTCAAAATGGACGTACATTTGATTAAAGAGGTGGGACCTCTTCAGCAACATCAGGATGTCTTTGTGGTACAAATTCCAGCTGATTCCAGGTCTGGAGTTTCCAGTTTCCAAATCCATGAAATGCTCCCTCACTGGAGCTGAGGGTGGAAGGAGACATCATTTTTGATGACATACTTATTCACTTTTTTTTTTTTGGACAAGTAATGCTGATCCACCAGAAAAGAAAAAAGTTCAACAGGAATATGGCTGTATTGATGAAGCATAATTTCAGGCTAAATGTTGGCTAATTAAAAAAGGTGATATTTAGGGGTAAGGCTTTTGCCAAAATCTAGCTGGCTTGATCCAATTCTATTGCTGTTTGGCTTGGTGTGACCAGCTGCGCCCCAATACACATGCTTGTTTTGTGGGGAGAAAGAGGTATGGAACTTCCAGCTATTCACCCTCTTTTAACTCAGAAATAGTTGTGATGCAAGGCTCAAACCTACTGTTTTGCAGTCATGGGCCATTGGTTCTGTCCCCAGCAGAGGGACATTTGAGTGCAGAACTGCACCCTGTGTATGCTCTTGCAGGCACTTAACAGGTGTAGCATATACAGCTCCTTGGTTGGACCTGCACCCTGCCACCTGGAAGGAGTAGGATCTCAGTGTGCACTGGTGGCTTCTGCGAAGACAGTGTTTCAAGATAACTGCTGAAGGCTCTGATAACTAGTCACACGTAGCAAGAGTACATGTTGGGGCAGCAAGAAAATAAAGAGGAGAAAGGAGACAAAAGCAAGTGAGCTGAGCATCGAGCTGCTGAGGGCAGCAGTGGAGTGAGCCATCCTTAATCATATAAGTAGGACTTCTAAAACCGCCATGACCAAAGCATTTATTTCATCCCTGTCTGCATATACCATAGTGCTTCAAATGAAGATGTTGCAAGACAAGAAGTCGCATAAACTACCTAAAAACTAAAGCCAGTGTGCAAAAAGCATTTGTTTCTTCAAGAAAAATACTGCTGCATATGAAATATGAAGTGCTTTGAATTGTCTGATTATACTTCTCCTATGTGTCCTTCCACTGACATTGACTGGAACAGTGAAGTGAATAATAAAGAAGTAAAATAGAATTATTGATATTAAAGAACAAAATCCCTGTTCACCATTAATATCCAGTTATGTAGTTAACGTGTATCTAATGTAGAAAAAAAGCACTAAGTAGATATTGTACTCCAGGCAGAAAATACTAGACTTTAATTAAATGAAGTAAACATCTCATTAAATGTCTATTTTTGCAGACACTAATGAACATTATTACTGAAGGGGTAAAGGAAATAAGACAATGAATAAGGTAAAATGTATTCCTTAACAATTTTGAGTAGTAAATATTTCCTGTGATCTAACAAAGTATAATAAGAAATCCTACTATATTAAAATATCTTTAAGGATGCAAGAAAACAGATCTCTGATCAACTCAGCTAGAAATTAGACCACACATTTCTGCTTGGCTTTTTAAAAATTCCTACTCTGATTATAATGCACCATTGGAGGAGATAGCATTATTTATTTTAGGATATGTCACACTGTGAGAGCAGAAGCTCTCAACTGCAAGGCAACCTTCAAAAAGGTGTGGAGAAATTTGAGCAATAAAGACCTCAGTTTTAGAAGTTTTCTTTAGCTTCTGCTTAGTCTTTCCAGGCAGAGTAGCCTACCTTTTATGCTACCTCTTCCCACAGATTGCATGGTGAGATTTGTGCTTGTCATATTCCCCTTTATCTGCAAAATTCAGGGCACACAGCACTTTTGCCTGGTACTCCTTCCCCATCTATCATAGGATGGTGCTTATCCCTCCACATATCTGGTGCCTTCAACCCAACTTTGAGAAGGGCTATACTCCCCACCCTTCCCACCCAGGCTCTCTCCTGTCTCCTTCTCCTATCCTGGTTTCCATTTCCCACCCTCCCTGCTGATTACATGACATGTCACCAAATGAGGAAGCTCCCCAAGGCTGACAGCTGCAAAGTGTATAGGTCTGGACCAGGTCAGGACTCTTTCATGGCTGCTGGGAAACCTTCCCTACTGTCCTGTCTGCTTTCACATTTACTCTGCTCCTCGGTTGTAGGAAATGTGGCTTTTGCTCTCTGCATATCTTTCCCACATCATACCTGGCACTGTTCTCTGTCCATGACTTAGAGTTTCCAAGGCATCAGTGAGCTGTCTGCACTCCTAGAGACCCCCAGGAGCTGTGTTTCTCCTGGTGTCCTGCTGCAGGCAGTCAGTTCTCCTCTTCCCAACATGCTGCAGCACGATCAGCTTCAGCACTTGGTTTTGATCAGCCGTAATACTTCTATACAGGAGGAGGTACAGTTTTGTACACGCACCTCACATTAGTCATCAGAGCTCACCTGTTCTGTTGCTGGTTATTTACAGGACACCCTGTCTTTCTGTCATGCCCAATGTTGTTTTTCTTTGAGATGTTGGATACAAAGTGTTGCTGGAGGCAAGATGCCCAGTGTGGGTGATCAAACCTGCTTCGTTTCTCCCCTGGAAATCAAGATCAGCCATGGCTTATAGTCCTGTAAGCCAGATGGTTAGCAGGGCTGTTGAATTCATTTCTTGGTCTTTCTGTGTATAATCCAATAAAATGCTTTTACCTTCCTACAGCTGGCACATGTGCCTAACAATTTGATCTTTTGCATTTTAAATATTTATTCAGTATTTAATTTAAACCCCTGAGACTAATCCTAGTGCTTTAACTTAGCCCACAACAAGTTTCCCTGAATCATCTCTATCACAATTCAGTGATCTTCAACAAATTGGCTTCATATACTAATAGGACACAATCCTTTTTCTATTTGTATTTTGGGGGTATTTTGGAAAAAGCTACTGGTGATTTTTTTAAAGTATTACAAGGCATTAAACTGTTGTCTCTGTCTTTTAAATTATAGATGGTCTCCATAGAGACACTGAAGTTCTACATTGCTCTCTTGAATTGCCTGAAGAAGTGGCACTTAGAATTACATTCGGAACAATGTTAATTAGCAAATGCTGAATTTTAAACAAGCTTCACAGCAAGGTTTTTGTCTGATAGAAGCAGCAACCAGCAATTGACTGACCAAACTGACAAAGCTGAATTACAGACAACATGCTATTTAATTATTCATTAGGCATTTTACAGGGTTAACTACAATAAGCACCATTCGCTTTCTGAGGAATCACCGAGCCAAGCATAAGTGCCTTAGAAATCCAGCATAATCAACAGTCAGACAGAATCAGCAAAATTAAATCTGCTTCCCAAATTGCAGATTTATTGAGGAAGGGAAAGGCAGAAGCAAACCTTTCAGCCATTTGATGAGAATGTCCCAGCACATGTACAGAATAGAAATAACTTATCAGGAGTCCAATCCTGCAGAAAAAGCTACCATAAGAGGGTTTTGATGAAGGAAACCACTGCTGAAATGGGAGGAAGACAAAACACAAGTCTCAAGTCTAGACAGTGGACCCCTGAATCTCCTGTTTCTGCCCAGAACCATGAATGTCTCTTACTCATGTACATGTGGAGGCCACAGGTCCCCCAGCTCCCTGCACGGCTGCCCTGCGCGCCCACCTGTGCTCTTTGAGGACTAGCTGGGAGGTAAAAACAGGTGCGTATTCTGACCGCAGTAGAGGTCAGAAACTTCCAGTGGCTGAACACAGGAGCCAGATGTTGGTGCTATAACTCACCTGGCTGCGTGCACATAGAGCAAAGATTGAGTCTGCACCAGCAAAGCCAGTGAATGAGAACAATGTTCTGCCTCTTCCAAGCCATAGGAAACTGAAGAGGAAACACTGTTCACTTATGGAGACCCAAATGCAGGAGCTGCACACAGGTCCCTGTGAGCAGCACTGCCAGGACTGCTTCAGGTGGTACTTGGGTGACTGTAGTTATCTGCAGTTAGATGCATCACAGACTAGATGAATAACTTTGGGCTACACTTTGTTCCGAGATTTATACTTGCAAGTGGACAGGCAGATGGCTGGCATGCTATGTCTTTTCTCTGGAAGGCAAGAGTGGTAGTGATTGCCAGCCTTGCAGGCAGGAGGAGGCTCAGCCAGCAAGGTTCTAAGTGTACATTGGTGTGACTGGTGTTTTGCAGAGAGTACTGATCCTTAGAGGGAAAAGTATTTTTAATGAGTACCAAAGTCATAGTTCAGTTTCAGTAGTAACGTAGTGCCATCTCTTATCATCCTATATCAGTCTTTGCTGTGAATTTGTTACTGAAGTAGAAGACAATGAGAGATCCCGGGGTTATCTCTGAAAGCCTTGATTTGTGGAGCTAAACCTTTCCTTAATGCATTCAATATTTCTGTAACTCTTTCAAATGCTTCTCACGCATTAGACACGACACTACTGTGAATGACAGGTTCAGAAACAGAGAAATGAGCAAATCAGTAAACCAGGCTTCACCTCACACAGACATGTCTGCCGGCCCTCCAGGATGGATGTGGTACCTGTGGATGCCGTTTGGCACCACAACAGGCATTTACCCACCACCTGCTCTGTGTGGGGAGACACACGAGTGCAAAACAGGATGACTTTGAAACAGTGCATGCTTCTTTGGCTGGGATGATGCATTATATATCAGATATTTGTATAAGGCGATTATGTTTTTTTGAGATGAGACGAGTGAGTAGGATGAAATCTCTTATCTAATCAAATGGAATCAAATGTGACTGGTAATGCCACTCACAGCTACAGTAATACTTCACCATCCTTATTATAGTGTAGCTACCTACATACAGGCTAAAACTCAGTATAATAAAATCTATCTAAAGTAGTTCACAATCTGTAGTCAGTTATTTTTCTACTACCACTTTTTCATATCAGCAGTTGCTGTACTTGTCACAAATATTTGAATGACCTGTCGTAGGAGAGACTTGCTCTGCAAACAGTCTCTGTACACTGGTTCTGGTAAATAATACCTGTACTGAACCTGACCACAAAAATAATTTCATCTTGTGTATTGTTATCTATGCAGTGTCCACCATTATTATGACTGCATGTCCCAAAACACAGAGAAGGGCTCATGTAAGGATACAATTCTTTCCCTTTTTCTTTCAACCTGCATATTTTATTCTTGCTAGTTTTGTTGGCAGCATAAAAAAGCTGGGTGCTGAAGCCTGCAAACTTCCTGTTCTCTCCTGGCACAGAATCCCACACTCATCTCAGAGAGCAATTGATCTCCTTTCATGTGTTCACTGAACACTGTACTATAGGAGCATGCATAAGGGAAAGCCTGGAACAGGAGCTTTTAATTTGATAAGTGGGAAGTACAAAGATGCTGGGTTGCTGCTGTTGCTGGTTAGGACAGCTACTCTCAGAAACATCCAGGCACATCAGCTGAGCTCAGCACAATCATATAGGTTTGAGTGAGCATGCAGTTTCTCCTAGTTACCAAAGGATTCAAAAATGATCACACAAGAAGATTGAAAAAAGAACCTGGTGTTTACCCATATCTTTCTCTCTCCATTTGTATAGTGCTGGCTATACAATACCCACATCCCCATTATGTGATTGTTCTCTAATCTAGAGTAAAATCCTGTCTCAGGGATGACACCCACAAGTAGATTTGCCCTGCTTGCATGAAAAGATAGTCAGATTCTTTGTAATCACCTCAAGTTCCCAGGCTCCCAATGTTATTTCACGATCTGAGATGTTTGTGGAGAAAAAGAAAAGGACCACGTGAAAGAAGGCATTGGCATGCTGATCTGGGACCACTTGCTGAGCCTAAGTTGTGCTCACTTTAAAGCAGCCTCGTTTGGGGTTGTTGCAGCCTTAGGGCAGGTGTCAGCAAAATAGCCCTGGTCCATAGGAAGCTGGGGATGGGTGGAGGGTTTGGAGGAGGGTTCCAGGAGGCTGAGAGAGAAAGCACAGGTGGGGTGTGCCATAGCCTGGGCCAAGGGCTCTCAAAAGCTCTGAGAATTTTAAGGGTGTAAAACCCCACTGAGTGTCAGCTCCCTCCTCCAGTATTTCCCAGACTAGGAAAGAAGGGATCTGGGGTTGGACCACTTGATTGAATGAAATGAATAAAAGTGAGAATTAAATGGGGTTTTTAATTGTTTCATTCACTTTAATGTGTTTTCTTGTTACCTAGGAACAAATTAACAATTACTTCAGATCTGTTATCCAAGGAATGCACCTCTGGAACTGACCTGACTATATGGGTTCTGGCTGGGTTCTGGCTGCACCTTGGTCTGCATGTGAGTTTGAGCAGTTTGGTCTGTGTCCAAACATAATTTGAATCCAAACAATGCTTGTTGTTTTATAAGAGTGGATCTAATTGCTGAATTAAATAGAAATAAGGAAAAAAAATGAAAGTAAGCAAAGGATTTTCTGACTGCAATATAGTCTGTTTGGCATTTCCATATTTAGTATTGTAGTGACCCATCATTTTAGTATACATTGGTCCAAGAACTAGTAAGCAACAGTACTTTCTATCAAAAGCTGTATTACAGTACATTAGCAAGAGAGCTCACTTTCCCAGAGCTGAAGATGTCTCCTTAGACTAATGTTCAGCTTCTGTATTTTCTGGCTGTTGGTTGATTTATCCAAGAAGCCAGAATATCACAATGCTGCAGGCTTTTATGTTTCATTTTCTAGCTTTCTAAAGGAAACAAGAAAAATAAAAAGGTAATTTAGTGTACTCCACAATTGCTATTTAAGCATTACATCATCGTCACTAACTAGTAAGTGGTCCCAATGACAAGACAGCATTACCTAGCAACTGCAGAGAAGTCTTTAACCCTTTTGTGAGTATCATATCCACCACTGAAACTGGATATATGTTGCAGGAAACAAATGCATATGCCCAAGTCCCTGAAAAAAAACCCCAAGTTCTTCCATCTTGTAATTATGGTGTGAACATTTTGCTCTGTAATTCTGAAAAGATGCCAATTCAGTTCTGTGAAAGAACATATGAGGACCAAACTGCCGTGAAGGCAGCTTCTGAGAAAGAAGGGAATTGTAATGAATCATACTAGTGCTATGTGGGCAGACTCAGGGTGAGACAGGTTTTTCTTCTCTAGCCTGAAGAAGGATGACTAGTTAAAATATTACCAGGAGTCTCAGGAGGTCTACAGTTAGTGTTTGTACAAATCCTGGATCTTTGTAGCCCTCCAGAACATTATCCAATGTTTTAGGGAACATGTTATGTTCATGCCATACTCTGCATAGCAGAGGTAGAGTTAGCTATGAGCTTTAAATTTAAATAAGATTTATGTGAAGAAAACAAAGTTAAATCTGAACTGTGCTATGATTTACATGGGAATGGGCAAGTTCTGAGGGATGAAGCAGCTGTAGGGCACTTCTCAGGCCCATGCCCTCCCCTGACAAATGCTACCAGCCCCTGAGTTTATGCACCTCCCAGGAAACTTCTGGGGTTGCTCTTGCTGCAGGGCTGAAATCTGCAATCTACACTGAGAAACAGAGTAAGGACATCCACTGCAGCTGCAGCTCTTATAGCCACATGCCAGGAAACCAGCAGCAGAAGCAAGTGCTGCAGGCAGAAGAAATCTGGAAGCAGCCCCAAGAACCACATCTGCATGCTAATGACTAGACTGGCTGCAGCATCTCCATGGACTGTTATTTTCTTTAAAAACCTGTTTTCAGTTTCAAAAGCCTGCCATCATTTCCCGTTGTGGTCTTGCACACAATGTTCATGTCCAGAAGGAGAGACAGACAGAGCTCAAACCCTAATGTTTTCTGCATGAATGAAGAGTTAAGAAAAAAGGTGTGCATCCTCCTGTGTATCCCTTTCACTAGATAGGTTTCCAGGCCCTCAGAAAGATCTCTATGTTGCTCTGTCTATCTTCAAACACTGTCCTTTATTTTGTTTGAATACAGATATATAGTAGCAAACACAATAGCCCAATTTGCAGGTCTTTTCTTAAATTGCATGACTTGCAGTAACTGTGAAAGCAAGCAAGCCAGAAAATTAAGGAAGTGTGAGGAGAGAAAGAAAAAATGCAGAAAAGGGCAGCAAGAAGAGCACAATATTTTCTTTTCAAGTCCAACGAATATGGTCTGGACAAACATCATTTTAATTGGAGAAATTCTTCAGTATTTTATTTCAAATAAACAAACTGTCCAACTCTGATATATATGATGTTGCTTATTTGTTCCAATGATCTTTAACTGAGTACTGGAACTGCATCGCTTTGTGTGTTTCCATTTCAGAAGACTAAAACAAGCTTTGTAAAATCCCCCCAGAAAAAAAAAGATGTCCCACTAAATCACTACTCTGATATAATTATTAAAAAAATGACTTTGATTACTCTGTTACTTTGTTGTAAGCGATAATAAAGTAGAGCAATAACTAGCCAGCATGAACGAGCAAGCATTTCCAGCAAAAGTGCAGAGAAGCACACAGGATCTAATTTGTGTTTTGCTGCCACTCTGCCTGTTGCTGGCATCACTAGAAATCTCTCAGCACCTCATAGGATCACTGGGCACCTGGTAAGATCAGCCCCATCAGTGCAATTCCAAGTACTCAGTGTCCACATCACCTGTTGACATAAATTATAGCCAAGGGGATACAGCGTTTGTAAGAGCAGGTACAGATGCTGGTGAACACCTTCACTATTGTAACAGGTTAAAAAGGCTGCACCCACTCAAGCCATCAATGAAAATATCATCATTAGTGCCATGAGGGTCAAACCATGTATAATTATTTTGCAATATTTTCATATCATAAAATATGTACAAACATTAAAGCCACCAATGTTGTTGCCTACAAATACTGCTGATGCCTAGGAATTTATTAAACTGTCCACAGAGCTTTGGGACTATCTTTAGAAGCTGAGCCAAATCCCAGACCCTGATCTTTCTTTGATGTTATGGCCATTTTTATAACACACAATTCCAATTGTTTTTTCTTATTTTAATTAAGCAATTTCTTATTAGCCACAAGATGCTGTATGCATTTCACTGTGAGGGGATTATTACACAGTAAGTTTGTTAAATTAATTTGGTCTATGACCCTGCATCCTCTAACACCATCTAAGTAGTCACTGGATTTACAGAATAGCTCTGTATTGCCTGCAGCATCCAGACACCTAAACCCTTGCACCTCACACAGAGAAACTCATTAGAAAATCAGGAGGGGAAATAAAATTAAAACAAAACATGGAAACTGCTGTTGCAAAGTAAAAAGTGGCCTAAAAGAGGGTAATTCCATTAGTACATTTGATAAAGTAAGGAAAATTGCAACTGTAATGGAGACTTTCAGCAGAAACCATAAATGAGCAATGAAGATACTGTTTTTTTCAAGACCCACATGGTTCAGGAGAGAGCTCACAATCATTTAATGAACAATTTGTTCAAGAAAAGAGAAGTAGCAAATTTTGCCCTCAAAGTCAATGGGATTGCATATATAAGTCAATTGTAACTCAAAGTGACATTCTTGTAATATTAAATATTCATTGAAATTCTGCATTAATACCTGTATTGTTCTAATGAATCATTTTATTTTCTGAGTGTACAATTCTCTTTTTTTTAGCATAGAACTGTATATTACTTCATCACATTGAGAAAACATATACAACTTCAAAATGGTGCACTCCAGAAAATTTGTAAAACTCCAGCTGCACAGCCAGTGCCATCTCAGCAACTTTACTCAGAGGGGCAAACTGGTGGGAGAGTGATACCTCCTCTATCCATCAGGGCAGGGAAGATTTTTTCAAAAATATTTGCCATTCTGCAGTTCCTGTTTTCTTTTCAACCAAGCTGTTGCTGACTTTGAAAACCTGACCCCCTGGATAGTCTGTGAGGTATGAGTTAAACTACAGATACAATTTTATTTATCTTTATATTAAACCTAACAAACAGAAATACAAAATGCAGTGTCAGACAATGAGGTGATTAGAAAATTCCCTTTTGCACATCCTGGCAATTGTTGACTTGAACACTTTGCATTTCATTTCTTTGTTTGTTTTCTTTTTAAAGCAAAAAAATATCTTTTAGGTGAAGCTAAAAAAGTGATAGTCAACCTTCCCCTAAATATTAATCTTGGAGAACAACCAAACCAAATATATTTTCTTCAAAATTGCTGTTTCTGCTTTTATTTTATTTTCTAAGTTAGGAACATGTGAGAAAAAGAGATTGTGATGGAACCTGGGTTTCTTTCTTGACCATTGCATGTACTGGCAAGATCTCACCATGATTTATGTGCATACATCTTATATTTCATTCCCTTATCTTTTTAAATGAGTTGTGAATAATTCAGAGAATGACTGGGTAGATAACAGAGTTTGTGCACCCCTGAAGATCGAAATCTTCTAATTATCCAGTAATAGATACAGCTTGGAAGTGGTAACACCAGGTTTTCTTACCCCACTTATCTGTGGCCTAGGGCTCATCCTTATGCATGAGCCCTTCACTATCCAGCTCCCAATTAGTTCTCAGCTTGTCCTTCAAGACATCCAACAAGGCTGACAGTGAAGATAATGTTCATAAGAGGCCACTTGCCCTGAGGGAAGTCAACTGTCACTATCAAACTTGTTCCAGAAAAAAATTAAATATTTGGTGTATGGTAATAACGTACCTGTCACTATTGCCTATATCAGGCTTCAACCACACCAGAAAGAGTTTCATAAATCCTTATTGAGCTCTTCTTATTATTTCCCAATAAGTCCTCCTCTTTGAACATTAGCTCTTGAGCCTATTGACCTGAGTACACACTTAAACTTTGTTAGTTATCTAAAAAAAGATAAAATGAAGACAGGCAGAAGCTGAGCTAATCATTTAAACAAAAGGAAATAATGTGGTGAATATTTTTTGTATGCAGGCAGGCAGCTCACTAATAACATTGTTGCAAAACACTCGGAGGTTTTTAACTGGGGAAAAAAAAAAAAAAAGAAAGAGCTGCGTAAGATACTCAGAATTCAATGGATTTGAGTGAAAGCTCCTCCTCTGCTTGGTTTTCTCCGGGCATAAAAAGCAGGATCTGTAATTGCTAAACGATAGTTTAAAACTACAGCAAAATGCAAAATGAAAAATGAGGGAACTTTTCAGTTAGGAACAGGGAGGCTGGATGGTGTGAAAATACCAATTTTGCCATAAACCTCTTCCTGAAATATACTGTAATAAAGAGTCCTGGTTATTTAGCCCCACTGCAAGTGCCGTTATGAAGACAGGAGATAGGCTTGGGGTATGCTTTTGGGAGATTCAAGCAATCACATTGTCTATTCCCTTTGGTAAGGCTTGAGCAAAAATTAGCCAATTCTTTTTCTCCCATGGCTTCTTACAGAACGGTGGCTCCAGAGCAGTACTCTTCTGATTCCAGGAAACCTCTACCCTGGGCCCCTTCCTACCTATTTGTCCTTCTAAAATTGTCCCCTGACTTAAAGAACCCTTCTTTTCTGGTATTTGTTTTCCTGATGATATTTATAGAGACAAATCATGTAAGTAATATAGATGTTCATATTGACCCAGAAAGGAAAAAAAAGGAACAATGACATGCTGTAAACATGGTGTGGAATTTCTCTCTGCATCTGAATTTCAAACATGCTCCATTTGGAGGTGAGAGGGGAATGGGGGTGTTTCTTTTGATTGACAAGATAGAGGTCACCAACAAGGTTTAAATCTGAATTTGCCAAAAGTCTTGGGGTGTTCAGCTGTTAATGTTTGTACAGTCCGCATCCATTTGTAAGATGTTTCCTTCCCTGTGTTTATATCCTAAGTGACAGTGACAGGAGCTGCTGAGCCAAGACCAGTTTCCTCCAGTCCCTCCAGCCTGTCAACATGCAAATGTCTCATCACATTTCCCTGGGCGTGGGCTGTCGGGGCAGCGTGTGCCAGCGAACCCCAAGTGCCAGGCTCAGCTCCTGGCTGACTGCACAGGATCTGGCCTGGAGATTGCTCTGCTCCCATGGGCACAGGGGCATTTCAGCTGGGCAGGAAAGGAACCAGCTCCGTGGCTGACTTCCTTGTGAAGGGCAATAAAAATCAGCGAGCAGGAAGCTTACATCAGCCTGTTGGCTGCCATAATGATAGCAATAATAACAACAAACCCCTTTCCAGCCCAGCTCTGTGGAACAGCCACAGTAGACTTTGAGGATGTAATCCCCAGCAACCAAAGCATCGTGTGGGGCTCTCTCAGCTGGTTTAAGCTGGGTTCATCTATTTAGCAGCTGGAGTAAATCAGATTGAGTATTGTCCCCTGCCATAGCAGCACCTGTGAAGGGGAAATCGGCAACCACAGGTATTTACATAGGGTAAAGTTGTAAGCAATGTTCCTCTGCAGACTGGTAAGCAGACATTTGCTGCCAATAACTTCTATTGACTTCTTACAGATCGCATGTGAAGCAAGGAACTTGGGCTGGATGGCTCTGCAGCACATTCCTTTTTCTGTTTGCATATTCTTTATTCCGTTTATATAAACTGTTCAAAATGAGGAAAGTGTTCATATTTGATTTTGCCACTGAGTGTTAAATTGGGACCTTTTACACCTTCTCTTTAGTCTCTATTTCTCTAGGTTTAAAACTGATGTGATGTAATAAACAATAACCAACTTTAGGCTAGAGGCTAAAGAAAGGAGCTAGAAAATATCATGCTGTATTTTAAACCATTCACAACTATTCCAGGTACGCTTTAAAGCTCTTGTCTGACAGTTTTCAATCAAATATTCAAGCTTAGTCCCATGCAAGGCTTCAGTCCTGAACTGCGATCTGGAAATATTTTAAAAGTTGAGAACTGCATGTGGGCAATAACTAGGTGGAGAAAATACCCTGAAAGAACAGTACCCAGCTTAGCAACATGGACTGCAGTACAGGGAACAAGGTCAGCTTTAAAGACTAGGTGGAAAGCCAAGCCACCACTAGAGTTACTGCTGGAACTGGAAACACAAAGAGATTGTGTCCCACTCCTCACAAGTCACAGTCCCCTAAACACATGCTCAGCTGCTATCTAAAAGCTATGATGTTGAAAATTGCTTTCTGAGTTCTTGGATGAACATGCCTGTAAGCTCCTCAGCTTCAACATTTGCATCCAATAAAGCCCCTGCCCCCTTGGGATCCATGTAGTAGGCTCCCAAGTCTGTTTCCTGATGGCTGGGGTGTGCAGCCCTGGACACCAACCTTAAGTCCCCCAACAACTTCATTATCCTGAACCCAGTATCTGAGATGGAGCTTTTCCCTCTCCAGGGAGAATAAGAGATGAGAGACACTCTTGCTTATGTATGTTGTTTTATTCTGCACCAAGTGGTGGTTACTCATTCTGTCCAAGGTGGGAAGCTGTTCAGGGATGGAGAGAAGCTGTTCCCTATCTCCTGTATCACAAAGGACAGCTTGACCTTCAAGGATGACCCTGCTGACACAGCCCTTGCTGCAGGGAGGCTCAGAGCACTGATTTCTCTTGCAATGGAGATGCCTTTCGGCATCCCAGAATCAAGTAGTTAAAGCCTGGAGACTGGCAGAGTAAAAGGCACGATCCAAGGGCTGACCTTGGATGTCTGGTGACAGCAACCATGTGGTCCTCAGCCGCCTGCCTTCCAGACAAGTGGGAAAAGGCATGGGACTGGACAAAGCTTGTACAGAGGAACAGTTTTCCCAGCAGCAAGTCTGGTTGTCACCTCCTCATACTTTTCCCCCAATGTCCATGTTAAACAGATCCCTGCTGAGCATTCCCTGAATCTTTTCCTGTGCATTGGTTCTTCCCCTCTAACCCATGCAGGGACAGGGAGTCCAGGAGCTTAACACAGCTTTGCTTCTGCAGCAGGGCTGCTACAGTTTGTAGCAGGTTGCATTCCCAAGACCATTTGCATGTTTCACCTTTTTTCACTTATTTTAAGTCTTCACTCAAACACTTCTGCCTCCACTCACCTTTCTTCTCTGCAGGGATTCTCCTGGAGCTGGCTCTACAGCAATCTCTCATCATCCCTAGCAGAGCTCTTATGTGCAAGTGCTTTGCCAAACAGATTCATCTGTTAGTCCTCTCTAAATTCACCAGTCTGGTTTTCCTGCCTTTGTTTATACTGGTAATATATTTTTCCTTTTAAACCTTTTTTATTTTTTATATAGGGTATAATAAAAAATTAAATGAAAACACAAAACCTTATTTTGTAAAACTTGGTCTGACCTAAATCTCCGGAATCAAAGAAATTCTGAGCTAATGATGAATCTGCCTTGTTCAGCTAATCCTGCCTAATTGCCAGAGTTCACAAGCACTGAGCTGCTAGTGCAGGAACAGATAGTAGAGTGATGCTTTCATTGGTTTTTGTTGAAAAGAGTGATGGAATTTTCACATTTGGAAACATAAAATTAGGATAAAATTTGCTGTAAGGTGATAAATTTGCAAAATGGGTCAAATCCCGGACTGAGATATTAATCAGCAACCTATTCATTTAGGAGGAAGTATACCTAATTTATTAGAAAATCTGCATGTAAAAAGACTGCCAATCCAATAGACTAAGACTGAAGAGATGAAATAAATTCCAAAACTAGCAGTCAACAGTGTGCAGCCAGCAATAGCCTTTAAAAAATGGTTCAATTTTCTCCCAATTAAGCCATGTGACCTTAATGCTTACTCCAATTATTATTGTATTAACTGTGCAAATTAATTCAATCTGGAATTTGGTCAAGACAATGCCTTACAAGTTGTAAATCATTAAAAATACCTATACTGCCATACAAGTAGAATCTATAACCTCTGGGTAGTAGCTTAGGAACTAAAGCTGTATATGAGATTCATTATTGTTTTAGTAATTAACAATCCACAAACAGATTAGTTTCCTACTTCATCCTCAAAGTAATATAATTTGACTGGCAGTGTGTAGTCACTTGCATGTGATGGATATTAATTGTGAATAAGAATGTGAATTTTTCCCTATTCTATTAAAATGAGAAGCACTATGCTACGTTCCATTATTTTATAGTAAGCAATGTACTGAAAAAGTCTGAAAAAAGTACCTAGCTATATATATTTTATTAGATTTTACTTTTTCATTTATACATATTCACTAATGGTAATAGCTTTTATACAAAGAAGCTTTTTGCCACATCAGAGAAGGAAGGTTATTTTTCCCCAGATAGTAACTACCTACTGTACGGAAGCAGGTCTAATGTGTCTAAGTACAGAGTACTAAAATGGCATTATTATAACTATTGCTTCATAAAACTTCAAACTACCATAATAATTTCATATCAGTGCTATCAAACTTTATGTGAGTTTTTCTGCAGGCATGTTTCTGCAATTGAGACCTTCCAACTTGTACCTTTATATGTGGGTACTCCTGCAGTAGTTTAGCAAATAGTAACTGATCTCATCAAAAGCTGCCTATTAGCAGAATTAAGTTCAGTGAGGTGCTCTTTGTAGGATAGGTAAATTGTGGATCATGAAGCCTAAGAAGAGATAGAGACTTGGGATGAAGGTTGGACCAGGTGATCCTAGAGGTCTTTTCCAACCTAAATGGTTCTATGATTATATGATTCTATGATTAGGTTAGAAGGGAAGAGAGAGGGAGAAGAGAATTGGTAGGAAAAGAGGTGCTGGGAGGGATCACGGTGTCTCAGGAGAGTCTGTCCCTGGTCCCACCTTCCTTGCTGTCTCAGACTTACACACATCCTGCACCAAGTTACATCCCCAAATTCAAAACTTGATGTATTTATCTCCTTTGGGAACAACGCATGTGCAAACATGATCTTGCAAAAATCTACCACATTTTGGGCTCAAGATGTCTGGATGTCAGAGGTGAGGGAAGTGACTGCTTAAGCTTACATCTAAAGTGCTGGGGCCTGGGCTGTGGGCCCTGAGTTGGGGTTGACCTAGGGATGACTCACAACTCAGCAACATGTTTTGTTCCTCAAGGCCCCAGAGGTAGAACATGGCCCACCTGTGTAAGGCCCTGCCTTCCCCCAGGTGATTGTCCTCAGGGTGGTGGGTGAGGCTAGGGATATATCAACCAGCAACCAGATCAGCCTGAGAGGAAGTAGGAACTGAACCAGTTGGAGAGAAGCAGCAGAAGAGAGAAGAAGCAATAAGAAGCTGATCTGTTGGGGGCACTTCTTGTTGGGGGCAGCTTGCTGAGATCTCTCTCAGTAGCATGTTCCCTGTTGTCTGTTTTGAGATGGAGAAGAGCAAACAGATGAAGGATAAAAGGTGAAGGTATGCTGAGAGGATGTTGCTGAGTTTGGTGGTGGCCTGAAGAAGAAGAGAGCTAGCAGCACAACATCTAATATGATTCTGCTCAGGAAAAGTGGACAGCAAAGCTCTTCTTAAATGCAGGAAGATTATGTTTGCGTATATATGGGAGAGAGTGGTGCACTTCATGCTTTCAGGACAACCTGCTCTGTATCTCTTTTTTGCAATCACAGCTCCCTGCTGCTGCAAGCTGAGTGAGACTTAGATCCATGACTACAAACTGGGGCCTGAGCAGAGCACAGGAAGACTTTCTTCTGTGTCCTTACTTGGGTGATTGCCCTGTCCTAGGTTTCATAGAGGAGAAATATGCTTTGTGAAAAACCAGCAAGTTAGGACAAAAAGTTAGTGGATGCTTATGAGAATGGAGATATGGAAGAAGATGTGTTATTGGCAGTCCTGATCAGAAAGAGAAATAGATGGGCTGATGTACTGGTTTGAGGTGGGATAGAGTTAATTTTCTTCATAGTAGCTCATATGCTGCTAGGTTTTGTCTTTATGACCCAAACAGTGTTGATAACACAGAGATGTTTTAGCTATTGCTGAGCAGTGCTTGCACAGTGCCAAAGCCTTTTCTGTTTCTCACTCCACCCCATCAGGGAGTAGGCTGAGAGTGCACAAGAAGTTGGGAGGGGATGCAGCTGGGACAGCTGACCCCAACTGACCAAAGGAATACTTCATACCATATGATGTCATGCTCAGCATGTAAAGCAGGGAGAAGAAGGAAGGGGAGGACAGTGGGAGTGATGACATTTGTCTTGCCAAGTAACCATTACACGTGATGGAGCCCTGCTGTCCTGGAGATGGCTGAACACTTGCCTGCCCATGGGAAGTGGTGAATGGATTCTTTGTTCTGCTTTGCTTGCACACATGGCTTTTACCTTTCTGATTAAACTGTCTTTATTGCAACCCACGGGTTTTTGCACTTTTACCCTTCCAGTTCTCTCCTTATCCCCCTGGAGAGGGAAGCAATTGGTGGGGCTGAGCTGCCCACTGGGATTAACACATGACAACAGAGAAGATGAAAAAGGGACAAGGACCATGGGACAAGAAAACCTAGAAAAGTCTGAGAGGCACACACTGGGCCTGATAAGGGTAGAGAATAAAATGGAGTTAAAAATGAGGGGGCAGGACAGGCAGAGGACAGGAGGTATGTGGTTGTGATTACAGTGGATGGGTAAAAAAGTCTAGGACCATTAAAGCACAGCCTCCTCCAGAGCCCTGAGCTGGCCCCACAGTTCCCAAATCCATCTTTTCTCTGCAAACCTGTGGGCACCCACCCACCCCTGTTTTGGGTTGGCTGAGGAAGCGGAAAAGCTTCACTTGCCATCCCTCTGTCACCATGAGAGGTCACAGTTTGTGTCGAACCCAAAGGCAGCAGCTTGGATGATGACTCAGAGACGTGTCACTGTGATGTCATACAATAGTTTCCTATGCTGGAAGGGTAGTTCCGCTTTCACTCTTGCAGTAGCAAATTGCAGAATTGAAACATCAGTGAATGCACAAAGTTACAGCTCGAAGTTAGAAGTGGACAGAACTGCCACTTTTATTCCTCTACTTCCCTTCCATCCCCCTCTTTTGTGGTCCTAGCATGAAATCACCCTGGTTTATTTCAGCTTGCTCTTTTTCCCGCCACAAAGGGGTGCAATGAAAGAAACATGGCATAGTTGATCTCTTTTCTTGTGTTGCAGAAATTAGGGAATACATAGTGAGTGATACAGGAGCTGGAAGAAGAAAAGCTGAGCTGCAGGGCCAGGCACGCTATTGCTGCCCTGGGAAACAAGCACTTTTTGCTTGCGTGGGGTGGGTTGGTCGCTTGGACTCAGCTGTCTACAAGCAGTGAGTTTGTAGGGTCTATGACTCTAAGCATACTGGTCAACAATTGCTTGGCCCAGAGGCTTAGATTAATTTTCAGACATGAAGGACATTGTTACTGATGAGGTCTCTTTGTATCATGCATAAGGCATGATTATGATTCTGACAAATGAAAATGTCTCAGATTGAGCTCTCAGAAATACTGCTTTGGACTTCAGTGACTGCACCTTAGCGCCTTCCATCTGATGAGGACAAAACATGTTGTTACTTCACTGAGTGTCCTAAAAAGAAAGCAGTATTTGTAAAGCACTCAGATACTTAAATGCCATAGTAAAAATCAAAGTAATTCTGTCTTTCAAAAAAGAGGTGGGTAGTGAACTAGGGTATGGAATAATGCATTCAAAAATAAAGTTGCAATGAAATATGGTGGAAAGATGCTGTGGGCAGCACAGTATGAGACAAGGCAGTGTCATAATATTTTGCAATCATATTTGCAATTTGCCAAACTGGAGTTTCATGGATAACCTTAATTGGGCATTTTAAAAATTTTGAGTGCTTAGTTTTGTGGCCCTGAGATCATCCTCATGATCTCTTCCATGTATGCAAGTGTTCAATACAGAAAAGAGTAACTCAAGCTAGTGAAGAAATTACTTACCTTTCTCTACAAATTAACTTGATGGAAATTAAATCAGCAAGGCAATTTTCACATTTAGCTATGCTTTTGTCAGCGTGCTGTAGAGCAAGGTATCTTCTTTAGTAGAGAAAAGATGTTTTACTTATTGACTAGATTTACTGATTGAATCTACTTGCCTTTAATTCACCTGTGTTGGGTGGACAGTATCATGTACACTCATTAATTGTCAGGACATCTGGTATGTCTGTGTAGGAATATTTACTTTATGCAATCTAAACAAACAAATAAGTTATTAGAAAATATTCATCAAATGTTATGTCAAAATCCTTGAGAAACTAGTTTTGATGATGTTGCAGATTCCTAGGGAGCTAAATACTCTGGCTTAAAATATTGTATTTAACAAAAGAGATTCAGTAAAAACCTATCTGAAATTGTGGTTATATTTTGTATCCTACTAGAACGTCTGGAAGAAATTAACTGTATTTGTACAGAAAGCTCAGAATAAGCAGAGTATGTTTGGCAGGTTCCAAACTGCAGCAGAGTTGTGTATTTTCAGGTATATGAGAGTTAGCATGGTGGGGCTTTGGAGGGCGGGTTATGAAAAGCAGATAAATTGAGTGGCAGCACTGCTGCTAGAAAAACTTAATGCCCAGAGTGCTCACAATCAAATATTTATAGCTTTATGGGCAACAAATACTCTGTGAGACAAGACTACAAAGTAGTCCTATGCTCAGGTATTCTTTTTGCTCTCAACCTACCCATTTCTGTCAACATATCCTTTCTCAGAACACTTACTACACTGCTAACATTGTTATTGCCAACCCCACTTCAAACTAGTAAAATGGGGAATGCCATTTAATGCCTTTTTATAGATTTCTTGGTTGATTTAGTTGCTTCCTGTTCAAATATTGTGATCATTTTAAATGCTGCAACTGGAAGGGCAAGTAGGGCTTTTGTTCAAGAATCTGTTTTTCAAATACCTTGTGTTTAGAGATCTAGAAATAATAATTAAAAAATATTCAGAAAACATTTGGATTCATTTTTAGGTGATTAGCTGTGAAGGGTTTACCTTGGCTGGGTGCCAGGTGCCCACCCCTAGTCCCTCTATCACTCCCCCCCCCAAACCTCCTTCAGCAAGGCAAGCGGGGAGAGAGTAAGATGGAAAAGGAAAACCCGTGGGTTATGATAAGAAGCAGTTTTAATAAACAGCAGAGAAAGCAAGGCCGCGCATGCACGAAGCAAAAGCAGCAAAGCCGTTACTCTCTACTTCCCATCCGCAGGCAGTGTTGGGCCTGTCCCAGGAAGCAGGGCTCCAGAACACGGAGCGGTTGCTCGGAGGACAAAAGTCTTCCCCCTGAATCCCCCCATCCTCCTTCCTTTATAGTTGAGCTGACATCATATGGTATGGAATATCCTATTGGTCAGCTCGGGTAGGCTGTCCAGGTTGTATCCCCTCCCAGATCTTGCCCCCCTGTACCTTTGGTGCTGTGTGAGCACTGATAGTCATAACACGGGTGTGTGTTATCAACACCCTCTGGCTCCCAGTACTGCAGCATGAGGGCTGTATGGGGAAAATAGCTCAGACCCACTATATTAGCCCAGTGTTATTGTTATACTTCAACCACTAATTATCTTACATGTTTTTGCCAAGAAAAGGCTGCACTATGAATTCTTTCAGTATTTCTGCAGAGGCTGACTTCTGAGGCAACTGAAATGAAAATGGCTCCTCAGCGACCTGTACAAGATTTCCCTGTCAATGAAGCTTCTATGAAAGATCAGAAAAAGAAGTCACTGCATACAAAGCTGTGATACTCATTGCCAGCTAGATCCAGCTTTGTCCAACACTCCTACAGGGATGCTGGAAAGGGCATCACTCAGCATCTCAAGACTTCATGGGGATCTGGGAGAAATTTAACCCCCTGCTGCTATACACTTTTTTTGTATCAAATGTTTTGTTTGGTTTTTTCTCCTGGAGTTTAGTAAGCTGTGCTGTGCTCTGAACCATGGTCTTGCCTCTTTGTCATCAAATTCATTACTTCAAAATCTTGTATTTGGATTTTAAAAACGCCACACATTTTAGTATTTTGGAATTGCAATGCTGTTATGTAAAAATCTCCCCATAGCTTTTTATGGTTTTCTTACTGATTTTAAAGGTCCACCTCCTCTATTTGCAAGTATACCATTTGGTTTCCTAAATGTCAGTCAGAAGAAACATGGCATCAACCTTCGTTGCTCATCTTCTTCACTTGACAGCTAGATGTCAGTGGTCAGGAGACATGCCATGTCCTGCCACTGCCCTTTCTGTCAGATTTCACTTAAAATTCCACCAAACAAAAAAACCTTAAACCCTTATTGGATTGCAGTAACACAAGCGTGCTAGTTAGTTTCATGGTAGGAAAAGTAAGCTGTATTAGCTGTTAATTCTAAACCTCAAGACTGTGATTTTTAGTTTAGGATGGTGGCACCTGGGAGCAAGGATCTGCACTCACATGCTTACTGCAATATAGGGACCAAGATACAGCCTCGACTCCCTCCTCATTCACCTGGGCAGGGCGCAGGGGCTGGCAGCTGCAGCGCTGTACCCTGCCCACAGATCAGACCCACACTCATACATCCATTTAATGCATCAATAAGGTGCAGAGTAACTTCTTAATTGGTTTTTGATAGCATGTTTCTGAAGCTGCACAAATGTGAGGAATGTCTGGGGGATAAGAGTTTTCTACCACATCAGTAAACCCCGCTCCCCTCCACCCCACCCAATAAAACAAATACCCCATACCTGGAAACGTTTCGGTGCCTAATAAAATAAGCATGATAATGAGTAATCTATGTTAAGCATTTTCTTACCCTTTATTTTTTTCATTATGATCAGAAGAGGAATATGATTAACAGCAGTTTAAACTTTAGCAGTACAATTTCAGTATTAAATATAAAACTACACTGCAAGTTGATGTATTTTAAAAATGGTTATGTATACTCTAGCCTTAAATTTATGTATCAAATACAAGTAACTCAATTGTTTCTTGCCTTGACAATTAACATATCTAACAAATTTCAACAAGCCAGACATCCATCTTTTCCATTAAAAAAAATAAGCAAGCACACCAACTCTTATTCATAGCAAGGAGGTGTAAAGATTCAACACTTTCCTGAGTGTTGTGCAAAGAATAACAGGTTCAAGAAAGTCAGTTAAATAAGTGTAATGATAAATCTAAAGCTAAGCTGGAGGACCTTTTGATTAACTTCATATTTCATATATTACTTGCATCAGTTGAGAGCAGCATGAGTTACAGAACTTCCATGAAAACAAGCCACTTACAAGCAGGTGGTTAAGCTTGATCAGTTTATTAAAAGGATTATATGACATGGTTGCCTGCAATAGCAGGGGACTGGATCTGATGACCCAGGAAGTTCTTTCCAGTCCCATGTTTCTAAGCCATGCACCAAGTGTATCCAGCCCACACTTTCACATTTGGAAAAGCCAAAGCCACACACACACACTCACAGAAAAAGAAAAAAAAAATAATTTTAAAAAGTCCTTGATGACACCATTTCATTTCTCTAGATATTCACTATGCAGAAGGGAACAGAGCTAAAGTCCTGTACAGAGGATACATTTACTCGAGGTTGATATGGTACTGAAGTCAGTTAATAATTAGATACCTCCAGGCAGATTCAGTTACAGGGCATACCAACACTGCACACTGCCGGACAATTTCTAATCAAGCCAAGAACCTCTTGCAGGAATGAGGTCTCTTTGCTAGCAAGCACAGAGCACACTGAATAAGCTAAAAGCAGCTGTTCTTAAATGAACTACCCTACCAACCATGAGTGAATGACAGATAGATGGTAAGAAGCATTTACCTACTAGACAAGATCTCTCTGCACACTCAGGCAGAAGTAATTAGTTCAGAGCAGCAACCATTGCTCCTACCTTGCCTTTTTCTTGAGTACGTTCTCTTTAAAAGCTGGTCTACAGAACCTGCAGCCATTCTCAAGCACTACCAAAGTAGCAGTTTGCAGCTGCCATGCAAGACTCTACTTTCAAGTGGTAGTCACAATCCCATCATCACAGTTTGCTAGGACAGCATACACAGCCATAGCAAAAAGCCTTTGCAACAACTAGAGATCTAAACAACTGCCTACATTCAGCCCATCTAACCTTTAGGCACTTGGTTAAGGTGTCTGGGTCCCTAGTCACCCACAACTCCTCCCACCCCCCAGGAGAGAAAAAAAAAAAAAA